>PVLD010008055.1:0-86869 GCA_004027595.1 Dinomys branickii
TTTTTTTTTTTTTTTTTTTTTTTTCTTCTGTTGTTGAGAGGATCAACTGTCTGACTAAATTTGCATGTCTGTATATGCGTCCATACATCTACAATTCGAAGATATCAATGGATAAAGCAACAACTACTGTTGAGACCATATCTCCTTGTCTATAGATTAGTTGTGATTGTACTATTTTCTATGATAATGGGTGTCTGTTTGTCAATATGTTTTTGTACTTTTATGTTTCTAAAATAAAAAAAAAAAAAGAAGAAGATGCGCAAAAAACTTTAGATATACTCAATCACCTTATTCACCTTATCTTTGACAGAGGTGCCAAATAGCTTCTGGAAGAAAGATAGCCTCTTTAATAAATGGTGCTGGAAATACTGGATTTCCACACAGTGAAGATTAAAATGAGACCTATATCTTTCAATGTGCACTAAGCTAAAATTGAAGTGGACCAAAGATACAAATATTAAAATAGAAATCTTAAATCTGGGAGATAGAACAGGTAAAACTCTTGAAGAAATCACTATGGGAAAACACTTTATGAACAAGAACCCCCGCCCCCCGATCACACAGAAACTATCACAAAGAATCAACAAGTAGGACCTCATCTTATTAAGAAGCTTTGGCACAGCAAGAGAAACCACCAACAGAGTGAAGAGACAACGCACAGTGTGGGAAACAATGTTTGCCAGCTGTTCCTCAGACAAAGGATTACTATTGAGAACACATAAAGAAGTCAAAAAACCACACCTCCCAAATATAAACACCTAATCAAAAAGTGGGCATGTGAGATGAATACACATGTCTCAGATGAAGAAGTACAAACAGCCAATAAATATGTGATAAGATAGTCAACATCCCTGGTCATTTGAGAAATGCAAATTAAAACAATGCTGAGATTCCATCTCACCCCGGAAAGAATGGCTATTATCAGGAAATCAACCGATAACAAATGCTGAAAGGGCTGAGGGAAAAAAGGAAGCCTTCTCCACTGTTGGTGGGAGTGTAGAATGGTGCAACCACTGTGGAAATCAGTGTGGAGAGTCCTCAAAAAACCAGGACGAGGGGTTCCATTTGACCCAGTTTTGTGTCTTCCTGAAAGAATTAAAAGCATCATACCACAGTGATATATGCACACCCATACTTATAGCAGCACAGTTTGTAATAGGCAAATCTTGGAAACCACCCAAATGCCCATCAACTGGTGAATGGATAAGGAAGATGTGGGTTTTTTTGCTTTTAATACAATGGAGTACTACTCTGTCATCAAGGAAGATAGGCTTGAGACATTCCTAGGTAAATGGATGCACCTTGAGACCATACTCTTAAGTGAAATATATCAGACACACATGTATGAATACCTTACTGTTTCTCTGGTGTGAGAAACCAAAATGAAGTCCAAAATGTGTAATAGTTATTGTGAAATAGGAAGAAAATGTTCAAATGGGGAGTGGAACAAGGGAGGGGGAGGGGGAAGCAAAGAAGGGGAAAGTAAGAAAAGAAGAGAGACTAGAAGGAAGAAATGGAAACAAAGCCTTTGTAAATGGGGAGGGGAGAAGGGGCTAGAGGGAGGGTAGGGGAATGGGAAGAAAAGAAATTATAATATCATGCACAGGTACAAATCCTCTACAATGAGTGTGATCATTATGCATATCTAAAATGTACCAATAAAACGTGGAAAAGAAAAAATAAATGAATGGCTCTTAATAAAATTTTGGCAAGTCAATAATAAAACAAATTAAGCCTCACTACCAGTTCCTATGTTTGTCTTCCCTCACTCACAAGCACCTGTACTATTGGGTGTGGGAACGGTGTGGTGGACTGCCCGTCAATTGTCCAGGGTGCTACCGGTTAAGAATAGCAGAAGGGCTGCTTTCCCAGCTGGTACTATCACCCCGCTGCATCCTCAGTATTAGCTGGTGAGATCTTCAGGTCTTATGTGGACTTCTCTTCTGCTCCTCAAAGTCAACCCCAAATGTGCCCTGATGTCTTAATTGAACTGCTCTTCTGTTGCTGACTACCCAGGTCCTGCTTGGAGCAAGAACATGGGGCTGGTGAGAACCAGCTCCATCCTGGTAACCAGGGGCAGGGGTGCTGATTGATTCCCGGTGCCAGCACTTTCAGTCCCTCACTGAACTCCTCTCAGCCTCTCAATCCAGAGCAGTTTCCACCAGCTTCTCTAGCCTGGTGGTACCAGCTGGTTGAGGCAGGCAGGGTTTGCTGCTTAGGGACTAGGGCAGAGTGTGTTTCCCATTGAAGGCTAACTTCCTGCTGCTGTGGGGCTGATTAAGAAGGCCCGTGGACACCCATGGAAGAGACCTGCCCACTAGTCACTCCCTGCTTGTCCCCGCCAGAGCTCTGTGGCCCTTTCCCTTTTCTCTCCTGTGACTTTTATTATTTGTACATGTTTGCAGTCATAATGATCCCACTCATCGTGGGGAGTCGGTGCACAGACGTAACACACCTTAATTCTCTCCATATCCCTTTCCCTTCCCTTCCTCCCCCTCCTTCCTTCTCTTGGCTCCCTGCCCTTCTGTGAAAGATCTGTCTCTCCTTCCTGTTCCCTACCTTTGGTTTTGCTCTTTCAGTTATTTATACTTTGGGTTTCTCTGGGAAGAGACACCAGACAATACTTAAGCTTGTAAAACTAGTAACGGCTCTCCAGCCCTACAACTCCACACTCTCTGTGCTTAGGTGGCTTTTTGGTCTTCACAGCCAAGCGTAGGTTTCTCCGGTGAATTAAACAAAGCAAACCCGACAAGGTTGCTTCTTCTCTGAAACACTTGTCTCCAGAACCTCCCAGGGTTTTGCTTTCACATTTGATGAGGAACAATGGGCCATGCGTCAGCAGTCAGTGTGTAAAGAGTTTGCCCCGGTTATGTCGTGACTTCAGGATGGGCTCTCCTGCCCCCTCTCTTCCTAACAGAGGGAGAGTAGTCGTTAGATTCCCTAGGAGAAAAAGGTGGGTGCTCTGTAGATTTTGCACACAAAAAAAGTGTCAGTTTTTTAAAAAAGTACTGCAGTCTCATAAAAGAGCTGCAGTGGGGGAGAGAGGACGGACTCAGCCTTCATCACTGCAGGTGTCCCCACCAGCGAGGTGACCCTGTGCTGCCAGACTCGGTGGAGCCCTGAGCTCCCTCTTTGACTTGGCTAGCATTTGTCCAAAGAACATCAGAGCAGTGTATGTCCAGCACCGATTCCCCCGCACTTGGGCTGCTGTAGCTGCTGACCCTTCTGATCTCTGAGATGGGTTTTTCCCTGAAGTGGATGAAACCCAAACTTGGCTCCTCACATGCGCGGTCCCTGCGAGGACTTTGCACCCAACTGTGCATCAGAGAGTTTGAATTCATTTTCTTTATAACCTGGCTTCAGCTGGACCTGCCCTTCTGTATGTGCCTGAGACTCGGCACAGACAGGGATGAAGTGAGGAGCAGGAGACGTGGCTGGGGCCAGGCAGCTGCAGATACTTCCTGATCTCGGCCTCAGTGTGGACAGGAAGGAGGGGCTGCACCTGCTGATTCAGCACTGTGACAGACAATCCTCAGTCCTCGCAGCACTGCTGGTGTGGGCCAGAAAGTGAGAAGCGTGAGAAGGAGGGGCCCAGAACAGCTCAGGGACTGTCAACCAGACCCACAGCCCCTGCAGAGGAAGTTCTTCCCCTGGGCCCCCTCTCCTCTGCGGAGGCTAAAGGGTGGGATGGGAAGGAGGCCAAGGCTCAGGGAGCCCAGGCTCAGACTTCAGAGGGGTGGCCTTCGGACGTGGCAACTGGGCTTGGCTGGGCGAGCTTTCCCTCCCCCCACCAACGCAGGCTCTACTCTTGCCAGCCCGGGTGTGACGCTAGGAAGACAAGGCTTTGAGCACCATCTTCCCGCCCACTAACTCACTTGCCTGCTCTCTCATGGGCCAACGCAGATGCCCAGATCTGATAGCACGGGAAGCACTGAACACCCCCCAGGAACTCAGCTTGGCAGAGCAGCAAACAGGCAAATGAGGAAATGGGAGTGCACGGTGAAAATGGCTTCTGAGAGGCTATGGAGCCCGAGCAACACACGCAGTGCAGCTGCGGTGAGGGGGCTCATCCAGGAGTGTACGGGCCGAGGTCCGTTCCCTCCAGTCTGTTGCTGAAATGCTAACCTCAGTGTGGCTGCATTTGGAAATATGGCTGTGGAAGTCATAGGTTAAAATACGGTCTGGGTGCCTGAGTCATGCTGTCCTTACGAGAAGAGATTAGGACACAAACACACACAGAGGAGGAGTGTGTGAGGACACGGGGAGAAGGCCACCATCTGCAAGCCAAGTAGAGAGCCCTCCTTGGGAGAGACCGACCCTGGTGACACCTTGGTCTCAGAATTCCAGCCTCTAGAACTCTAGTAAGTTCTGTCTAGCCACACAGTCTATGACATTTGATCAGAGCACCTCAAGCTGACAGTCATGGGTGATGTTGGAAGGCTGTCCTATGCGTTCAGGGACACCCCACGTCTGCGTGGGCAGACATACTCCCCTGGATGGCAAACGTACAGATGGTTCCCTGGCCCTAGTACTAACCACTTTCCTCCGCACCTTGGATGTGGTAGGCAAGCTTTTGGGCCCCTAGAAGCCAGCAACACAGCACCAAGCCGGCCATCACCACTGTGCTCACTTCTCCCTGGAAAGTTCCTGGAGGTCTCTGGGCAGATGCCTTTTAAATACTTCAGATATATATTTATGGTTCTAGCACATGGTTACAACTACCAAACTACAAACTACAACTACCAAATGGGGACGTGTGTTGGTCAGTTCTCCATCGCTATGATAAATATCTGAGATAAGTCAACTTAATAAGGGAAACAGTTTATTTTGGCTCATGGTTTCAGAGGGCCCGTCCATGGTTGTTTGGCCTTGTTGCTTTTGGACCTGTGGCAGCGCAGTACACTACATCAGGGGCACATGGCGCAGGAGACTGCGCACCTCATGGTGGCCAGGAAAGTGGGTGGGGGGAGGGCTCCACAAGCTCCTTCCCACAAACCCCTTCTATAGCACACTCCAGTGCCCTGGCTTCCTCACACTAAGCTCTACCTCTTCAACCTTCCACCACTCCTTACGATAGCACCATAGGCTGGGGACTGAGCCTCTAATGCATGGACTTTTTCATTCAAGATTGAATCTATGCAAGATGACTCCATCAACATGTGATTCTCCAGATGAAGTCTCACACTGAACTTGGCCATGCCTCAAACTTGGCTCAGGGAGATGTGCTCCCTGGAGGAAGAAGTTCTGCAGTCTTAGGAGTCCTGGCAACTTACAGTGTGTTAGGGGATGTGGGAAGAGTTTGGTCGTCCCCAGACAACTCCCTGGAGAGAATGTATAAGTCCTCCCAGACACACCACCTTGGAGCTAGGGCACAACGGCTGGACCAGAGATATCCCACATAAGTGAAATGGCGTGCACATGGCACAGGGTCCACTGAGGCCTGACAGGTGTCATCCTCCATCACTGCACCATCCCTTGATCTGGAAATAGGAGGGTAAGCAGCAGGGACCTAGAGCAGGAGACCTGAGATGTGACGTAGTGCACCCAGGGCCTAGAGGAAGCCGCATGGTGGAGGGAAGAAACACCTGTAAATGACTGCAAGAGGGCTGGGCTCCGCCAGCTCTGGACAGCCCAGCTGTTCCCGTGCTCCCTACCATTCTCAGGATAACCGTACTGAAGATGCAAGCAACCTCCCCAAGGTTGTCCTTGCCACAGCAAGGACAGCCTGGGCAAGGTCTCCTCCCTCCTAGAGCAGGACATCCTGCAGTGATTCCCAGGGTATAAAACCCGAGGCAGAGTACTTTGGGGTTCTTAGCTACAGTGAGATGTGGGGCACACAGACAAGGTCCATTTCCCCCTTGTCCTTCTCTTCAGCCGTGGAGACCAACACACTGTGAACCCTAGCAATGAACTCCTCGGCAAGTATCAAGTCCTCAACAACTACATGGAGAAAATATCAGGACTATGAAGAGCTGCACCCAGATTTGGCACAGTGAGAGCAACTAGTCCACTTGCCTCAAACCTTGATCAAAGCAGCTATACTTAAGGCCTTAAATTATGAAGCATTCAATAATCTACAAGGGACTTCTATGTATTCACCCAATGGAAGGCCATGTAGGGCTTTTATAGCTAGTAGGAAGGAATCCTGCCCAAAGCCCCACAGCGCCACATGGCAGGGCCTGTGGTGAGCCCAAGTCCCCTCCTAACATAGAGGCTTTTGAAGCAGGGCCACCTGTCTCTGGTCTTGTGACCCAGGGGCAGGTGGTCAGCCAGATGGGACCCCATGTGCACTGCAGGGTAACCTCCGCGGCTCTCTCCATACAGGTGCTCCCTGCTTCTGTTTAAGGGCTCAGCGCTAGCCTGGCCCCACAGGCTTGTCTTTAATCCTGATTTAGGATGCTCTGGAATACAGGAAGCTTAAGCCTGGGGAACAGAATGAGAGTAATGACATTTGGGTTTAGTGTGAAGTTAAGTCTTCCCACTGTATGGGGCTTGGAGGTTTCTAATGGCACATTTAATGATATGAACTCATGCAATCTCCGTGTTTGCAAGAGGTTTCAGACCACCCACTTTTAGGAGCAGCCTGTTCTCATCAACAGGACAACCTTCCTGCCAAACTCTCCCAACTCTTTGGGTGCTGCTACTATGAGACTTTGCTGTTCATTGGCCTCAAATTAGCAAAAGCTTTCTATGTCCTGACAAACCAACATACACTCATCTCTCTGTAGTGGTGTCCATAGGGTTCTGGCTCCAGGAACCCTGTCAGATACCAGATCCAGATATTCTCAAGGGCCTTACTAGAATGACATTCTATTTGCATAAAATCTATATTCACTGTCCTGTATACTTTTTTATTTTAAAGAGTCTCTAGATGATTTAAAATACCTAAACAATGTAAATGTTCTGAAAATAGATGTTACACCAAACCGCTTAGGAAATAAAAACAAAAAATTTTGTCTATGGGGAACACATACACAGGTATTTTTCCTGAGTATTTTCAGCCTCTCATTGGTTGGATCTGCAGATACAGAACCT
This sequence comes from Dinomys branickii, assembly GCA_004027595.1. Classification (NCBI taxonomy): domain Eukaryota; kingdom Metazoa; phylum Chordata; class Mammalia; order Rodentia; family Dinomyidae; genus Dinomys; species Dinomys branickii. Next base: position 7,036 of record PVLD010008055.1, read on the forward strand.
GTGAATACAGGGTGTTGGCTGAACACACTTTTAAGGACAGACTGCAGGTCACCATACAGAGGGAGAAGGAAGGAGAGAGATGGACACAGAGACACAAAAACAAAATGATGGATTGAAAGATATAGAAGAGATTTAGACACCTGCATCAGCTGGCAAAAGTGATGTCCCTCATGGGAATTAGTCGCTCCTGCCACTACACTGGACACGATGAATGAATATGCTGCCTGGGCTACCACATCTGACCTCAACTAACAGAGCTGATCCATTTCAGACGCTTCGATCCGCTGTCCCCGGGCTGCTTTCATTGTCTTTCAGACAAACAGCCACAGTCGTATTCAGTGGGTCCTCATATCCATCCATAGGGTCAACCAGCTGTGGATTAGAAACCTTGAAGAAAGCACCTATGCTGAATACGTGCAGACTTTATTTATTGTTGTTCCTAACCAGTGTAGTGCAACTATTTACATGTCATTTACTTGGTATGAGGTACTGCAAGTTTTCTCAGGATGACTTGAAGTACACAGGTGGATGTGTGTTGGTTCTATGCAAACACCACAGCATTTCATACAAGGGCCTTGGGCATCTATAGATTTCAAGTATCCACAGATTTGTCCAAAACTACTTCCCCTGGAATGCCAAGCTATTACTGCATTTGGCAGGTAACCTTGTGACAGTAGAGCAGTGACTTTATTCTGCCTGTGAACGTTGTGTGTGCTTCCCCTTGGTAGAACTGATGCTCCATGGTAGCAGAGATGATGTTTCTTTTAGAACGACACAGCGCCTGCAGTTGCTCAAACAAATGGCATGATCCTTAGAGCTCCTTCTTTTTGAATCAACCCGACCCCGCTATTTCTAGCAGCTCAGCCCACAGGTTCTTGGAGCTGAACAGTGAAAAGTTCCCCCAGGAGACCCTGATTTCCTTTGTCAGTGACTCTGGGAAACAGAGCCAGGGAGAAATCCTCCCAGTAAGTTGGCAGGGGAGATGGCAGTGACTCCAGGGAAACTAGGATGGGGTTGAGGAAAGTCGTTCAAGGAAAGAGAGAACAATTCTAGCCCCTTCTAAAGCTAAAGGACACAGGCAGTGTGCACATCAAAGGACTCAGTAAGTGTGGCCAGCAGAGCGGGAGTGGCGCTGTCTCAGTTACTTTTTCATTTCTGAGACAAAGTACCTGACCCTCAAAGGAGCCGGGGATAGGGCTCAGCAGCACAGCATCTGCCTGGCAAGCATAAGGTTGCGAGTTTGATTCCTGGTACCAAAGAAAAGAAGGAAAGGTTTATTTCGGTTTACAATTTGCACAAGTTTTGCCCATAGTTGACTTATGGCAAGGTAGGGTGGCATGGCAGGGCGGCATTGTAGAGAAGAAACAGTTCAGGCAGAGGGCAGCAAGGCAGTGAAGTAGTGAAACAGCCTCTTTCTGCCCCCTTATATTCTATCCAGGCTACCTGCCTTTTGGGTGCTGCCCTGATTCTCAGCATCACACCCTTAATCTCAGCCTCATATCATTAATTATGACATCACATATTCTAATCCAGCCACCTTCAACACTCCATACCTATGACCTCATGAGGGCTTGAGGGAACACCTAGATATAAGCTATAACATGTAGCTCATGAACCAACAAGAGTCTGATTCTCTTTAGTGTTGGTGTAGTCCGTGAGTTTCCAGGATTTGACATATGACTTTTTTACCATACAATGAAAGCAATATGCACTCCTTAGAGAGCTTACTTTCACTCAGCTCTATAATCAAGAGAGAGAGAGATAACTGGTACTCTACAATGTGTGCTTTCTGAGCTGTTAGGCTACAGTACATTTTCCTCTAAAGATATTTTCAGTTTATGATGGGTAATTCCATTATATCTTGAGGAGCATCTATACTCTATGGACATAGGCTCAGTCAAAGCAGTAGGGCTGGGTGAGGCAGCACATGTCTGTAATCCCAGCACTCTGTGAAGCTGAGGCAGTAGGATCACAAGTTACAGCCTCACCTGGACAATTTAGCAACTTAGTAAGATACTGTCTCACAAAGAGTGAAGCTGAGGCAGTAGAATCACAAGTTCCAGCCTCACTTGGACAATTTAGCAACTTAATGAGACACTGTCTCACAAACAAACAATAAATGAATAAAGGCTAGAGATGTAGCACAGTGTGAGGGTCCTGGGTTCCATCTCCAGTACTACAAAAATCGTAAGTAGAGTTATCTTGCTTTGTGCATTGTCTTTAATGACCAGAATTTTCAATGAGTCAGAACATCACAATTGGGAGGGACATTGAAGAGCAGTCAGACAATGATCTTTTCATCTTGCTTGATTCATCTGAATACTGTGAGCCAGGTGTCTACCTGAGTGGTCTCAGCCCATCCTACTTTCCTTGCTTTCCCCCTCCAGCAAAACACTCTGATGCACATTCCATACTTCCAATCATCTTACCTATAGACACTTCAAAAAGCCACATGTGTAAACGATGTTTCTCTTTATGCTGGACTGCCAGGGTTTGGAAACGAATCATGGACACTAGAGTACTCAAATACCCCTGAGCCAGGCTTCCTCAGTGCTGCCCCTGGGGATGCCCCCTCTAGTCTGAGTGTGGCTCTGCCACCTCAGCAACCATAGGTGCTGGAATGTGCTTGCAGCTTTGCCCTGTCTGTTTGTCCAACCTCAGCTCTCACAGGGTCCCGATTCTCAGGTCTTTATAGGCACCCAGCTAACACCCCCTCTGGCATATTTGGGCTTTCTGTTATTGTTTAGATGTGAACTGTTCCTCAAAGACTCATGGACTAGGCCCATGCAGCCGGGTTCAGAGGCAGAGCCTAGAGAGGTGACTGGATCATGGCACAATGGCTTCGCAGTGGATGACTCCATTGATGGGTTCAGGCTGCATGGGCTCATGAGGAAGTGGGGCCTGGTTACAGGAAGGGTATCACCTGTCCACAGCCCCTTCCCTTCTTGCTGGCTCCCTCTGATCTCTGCTTCTTGGATGCCGTGAGCTGAGCAGCTGTGAGCTGGCTGACCATGGACTGAACCCTCTGAAAGCATGTGCCAGAATAAACGCTGCCCCTTTTAACCTCTGCATGTCTGGTTATATTTTGCTCCAGCAACAGAAAGTTAACAGAAATACTTCCCATGCTGACCACCAACCCTGCCCTGTTCCTCATCCTCCTGGTTCATGTCTGTGGTTTTACAGGGCACCGGAACAAGGTTCTCTGGTTGTAAGCTATGAGACTGCCTCTCCTCCTTCACCATGGTCCTCAGCCTGCTTGTGACCTGTGCAGCCAGGACCATGGGAAAGCATAATGGATATTATTTTAAACTTGACATCCACAAAGCAGAGTGGGATTAGGTCTAGATTTTAGCTTCGAAACGTACCCTAGGCTTTGCCCGGCAAAACTCTCCAGGGGAAGGAATCCATCCTTGGGATGCCATTAGAGTGGCCACGCCCATGAGACATGCCCGCAGGGAGGGAGTGGCTTGGTGGTGCCACTGGAGCAGCCTTTCCAGCGGACCTCTTGCTGGGTAAGGCCCGCGCCGAAGCTGTGCCTGGTGAAACTTTCCAGGGGAAGAGCCCAGCCTTGGGGTGTCATTAGAGTGGCCACATCCATGGGACTTTCCCACAGGGAGGGAGCCTGGCTTGGCAGCACCACTGGAGCAGTCTTTTGAGTGGACCTTTTGCCGGTTAAGGCCCTCGCCAGTGCTCTGCCCAGCGAGACAACATTCCCCCACCATCGCAAGTGTGGTCTGAGCCGTGCACCCCAGCAATTGCCTGGGGTTCCTGGGCCCAGTGATTCACGGTCTGCTACCATCTTGGGATAAGTTTGATATCCAGGTAAACTAAGGTAGCTAGAGGCCTTTGTGAACTGCCTAGGTAGTTTGTAGCTCAACACTTTTCATCTGACTTCCAAAATGACAAGACACAGAAGCAAAATGCAGTCTCAGAACTCAACTCCACCCAGAACAAGTCCAGGAAACAATGATATAGGGGAACTAGGAAGCCACACACCTGCAATTGCTGAAATGATCACATCTAAAGTAAAGAAACAACTCCATCAGGCCATAGAAGAGATTAAATCAGAAATAATCTCTCGGGCAAAAAATGAAGTGAAAATAATAATAGAAGAAATTCTCTGCACATATAGAGAAGAAACAGATAAAAGAATAGAAGAACATAGGAAACAAATGGAAACATTACATGAGCAATTTAGGAATGAATTAGAATGCATGAAACAGACTCAAAGAGATTTCCAGGGAATGAAAACTTCATTGAAGCTTGCAAAACAGTTTGAATGAAGCTAAAGATAGCATATCAGATCTTGAAGACAGCATGGCAGCTAGTGACCATGAAAAGATCTCTTAAAGTCATCAAGGATCCAGGAAAAATCAATCCAATAGCTGCAAGATGAGACAAAAAGAAATAATATTAGAGTAATAGCAGTCAGTGAAACAGCAGGAGGCAACACAAATGACATAAAAAGAATATTTGCAGAAATAATAGCAGAAAATTTCCCAAGCACAGTAAAAGATACTGAAGTGCAGGTAAACAAGGCCTAGAGAACCCCAGTGAGCCTTAACCCAAATAAAACCACACCCAGACATATAATAATCAAGACCCCAGACATCCAGCAAAAGAACACAATATTAAAAGCTGCTAGAGAAAAGAAACAGATCACCTCTAAAGGAAAGCCCATCAGAATCACAGCAGACTTCTCAACAGAAATCATGAAATCAAGAAGAGCTTGGAGCAAGGTATTACAAATTCTGAGACAAAACAGCTTCCAACCCAGACTGATGTATCCTGCAAAACTATCCTTCAAATTTAATGGAGAAATAAAATATTTCCATGACAAAGAACAACTGAAGAACTTCATAAGTGCCAAACCAACATTACAAAAACACTAAAAGATATTCTAGACAGAGAAAAAAGAGACCACAATCTCAAGAACGAAAACAGAAAGGAACCCTCTGGCAGAACAAGCAATTAAACAGATAGCAAAAGTAGGAAAGCAACAAGTAAATAGCATGACAAAGATAAGCCAACATATAACAGTTATAACCATTAATGTAGGCATCAATTCACCAGTCAAAAGAAACAGAATGGCAGAGTGGATTAAGAAACAAAATCCAATGATATGCTATATACAGGAAACACATTTTACTCAAAAGGAAATCCACAGACTGAAAGTTAAAGGATGGAAAACAATTCTCCATGCAACAGGATCCCAGAAAAAAAGCATGGGTAGCTATTATGTTTGCAGACAACGTAAACTTCAATCCGAAAACAATCAAAAGAGATAAAGAAGGCCACTACATACTAGTTAGGGGAAAGCTACAAGAGGAAGAGATAACAATCCTAAACATATATGCACAAATACTGGAGCACCAAACTTTATAAGTCAAATCTTAACAGACATGAAAAACCAAATAATTAATAACACTATTGTAATGGGGGACCTAAACACGCCCTTGATGCAAAGAGACAAATCAACTGGACAAAAAAGCAGAAAGACCTGAAATAACAGACCTGAACCAAAGGTGCGACCAAATGGACTTAGTAGACGTGTACAGAATGTCCCACTCCGCAACATCGGAATACACATTTTTCTCAGCTGCACATGGGTCTTTCTCTAAAATAGATCACATTCTAGCCCATAGAGCATATCTACTTAAATGCAAAAGAATTGAAATTATCCCATGCATATTTTCTGACTACAGTGCAATGACATTGGAAATTAATGACAAAAGGAACTCCGAAAACCCCATAAACACTTGGAAATTAGACAACCACCTTCTGAACAACCAATGGGTCACACAAGAAATTAAGGAAGAAATTTAAAAATACCTATAAACAAAAGAAGTTGAAAATACAATCTACCAGAATCTGTGGGATGCAATGAAAGCAGTCCCCAGAAGGAAATTTATAGTGATGAACTCACATATAAAGAAAACAGAAAGAGAGCAAATAAATAGCCTAATTCTGTACCTCAAAATTTTAGAAAAAGAAGAACAAGCCAAGCCAAAAGCCCAAAGAAGGGAGGAGATTGTAAAGCTTATGGCAGAAATTAATGCAATTGAGACAAAGAAAACACTACAAAAATAAGTGAATCAAAGAGTTGGTTCTTCAAAAGAATAAATAAAACTGATAAACCCCTAGCCAACCTTCTCAAAAAAAGAAAGGAAAGAACTCAAATTCATGCAGTAAGGAATGAAAAGGATGAAATCACTACAGATCCCACAGAAATTCAAAAGATCATTAATACCTTCTTTGAAAATCTTTACTCCCATAGGAAAGAAAACTCAGAAGAAATGGACAGATTCCTAGAAATGTACGAATTACCAAAATTGAATCAGGAAGATACAAAAATCCTGAACAACCCAATATCAATTAATGAGATTGAGAAAGTCATTAAAAACTTACTGACAAAGAAAAGCCCAGGCCCTGATGGATTCATAGCAGAATTCTATAAGACATTCAGCAAAGATATAATGCCAACACTCCTCAAATCTTCAATGAAATTGAAAAGGAAGCAATTCTCCCTAACTCATTTCTAGCGGCAAGTGTTATACTGATACCAAAACCAGAGAAGGACCCAACCAAGAAAGAGAACTATAGGCCAGTCTCCTTAATGAACACAGATGCAAAGATACTCAGTAAAATACTAGCAAATAGAATGCAGCAAATCATAAGGCAAATTATACACCATGACCAGGTTGGACTCATTCAGGAATGCAGGGATGCAATATTTGCAAATCAATTAATGTAATACATCATATCAATAGAGCCAAAGACAAAAACCACATGGTCATCTCAATAGATGTGGAAAAAGCTTTCGATAAAGTCCAACATGCATTCATGTTTAAAAACCCTAGAGAAAATAGGAATAGATGGCCTTTACCTCAATCTAATCAAAGCCATCTATGACAAACCAACAGCCAACATCATACTAAATGGACAAAAACTGAAAGCTTTCACTTTAAAGACAGGAACAAGACAAGGATGTCCACTGTCACCACTGCTATTCAACATAGTTCTGGAAGCATTAGCCAGAGCAATTAGACAAGAGAGAGAAATAAAAGGAATAAGGATAGGAAAGGAACAAGTAAAACCATCACTATTTGCAGATGACATGACATTTTACATGGAAGAACCCAAAAACTCCACAAGAAGACTCCTTCAATTAATTGACAAATTCAGCAGAATAGCTGGATACAAAGTCAACACTCAAAAGTCAATAGCATTCCTGTACACAAACAACAAACAGACTGAGAGAGAAATTAAGGAAACCATACCTTTTACAATAGCATCCAAGAAACTGAAACATCTAGGAATCAATCTAACAAAAGATGTAAAAGATCTATTCAATGAAAACTCCAGTACTCTGAAAAAAGGGATTGATGAGGATCTCAATAAATGGAAAAACATTCCCTGCTCATGGTTAGGAAGAACCAGCATTGTGAAAATGGCCATACTACCAAAATTGTTGTACAGATTCAATGCAATTCCCATTAAACTACATTAGCATACATCACAGATCTACAGAAAACATGCCTTAAATTCATCTGGAACCAGAAGAGACCAAGAATAGCAAAAGCAATCCTGGGCAATGAGGACAAGTCAGGAAGAATCACAATCCCGGACCTGAAATCATGCTGCAAAGCTACTGTAATAAAATCAATCTGGTACAGCCTAAAAAACAGACCTGAGGACCAATGGAACAGACTGGAAGATGCAGCCAAAACCGTAAACACACTCAGCCACCTAATATTTGACCAAGGGGCCAAACAACCTCACTGGAAGAAAGATGGCCTCTTTAATAAATGGAGCTGGAAAAATTGTCTCGCTTCTTCCCAAAGACTGGAAATAGACCCCAGTCTATCACCATGCACCAAACTCAGGTTAAAATGGATCACAGATCTCAATATTAAAACAGAAACACTAAATCTATTGCAAGAGAAAGTAGATAAAAATCTGAAGACGTAGGGGTAGGCACAGAGTTCATGAACAAAAATCAAACTGCAAGGGAAACACTTCAAAGAATCAATAACTGGGACCTCATCTTACTGAAAAGTTTTTGCACATCTAAAGAAATCACCAACAAAATGAAATGAAAACCCACAAATTAATCTCCCTAATGAACACAGATGCAAAGATACTCAATAAAATACTAGCAAATAGAATGCAGCGAATCATAAGGAAAATTATACACCATGACCAGGTTGGATTCATTCCAGGAATGCAGAGAAATTTCCCACAAATTGGGAAAAAATCCTAGCTGGCTGTCCCTTGGACAAAGGTCTTCTATCTAGAACATACAAAGAATTAAAAAAACATGAACCTGTCCAGATTCAAAGACCCAATCCTAAAATGGGCATCTAAGATGAATACACACTTCTCAGAGAAAGAAATACAAATGACAAATAAATAAATGAGAAAATGTCCTACATCTTTAGTCATTCAAGAAATGCAAGTAAAAACAACATTGAGATTTCATCTCTCCCCAGTAAGATTGACCAGCATTAAGCAATCATCCAATGACAATGCTGGCGAGGCTATGGAGAAACAGGAACTCTTCTCCACTGCTGGTGGGAATGCAGACTGGTGAAACCACTGTGCAGATTGATTTGGAGTTTCCTTAGCAAACTAGGCCTAGAGGTCCCATTCAACCCAGCTGTTCCCCTCTGGGTATTTTCCCAGATCTGAAAACATCATATCACCGCAATATATGTGCACCCATGTTTATAGCAGCACAATTTGTAATAGCTCAATCATGGAAACAACCCAAATGTCCATCCACAGAGGACTGGATTAAAAAAACTGTGGCATTTTTATATAATGGAATGTTACTCAGCTATGAAGAAAGACAAATTTGAGGCTTATATAGGCAAATGGTAACAATTAGGCACCATACTCATAAGTGAAATAAATCAGAGTTACATATACAAGAAACGTATTGTATCGCTAGTGTAAAAACTGAAAGTGGGAATATAAATTAGGAGGTATGAAGGGAATCTGCTCAAAAGTAAAGAGCAAATGGGATGAGGGGAAGGTGAAAAGGAACAAAGGGACAACTATGTATGCATGTATGTATGTATGTATGTATATGCAGGATAGCTAACATGGTTCTACTATTGACTTATGTCACTTTATGGTAAGGAAGTTAATGATTGGTTGTTTGATCAAGATTGTATGTCTATATGTGTTTTCCTGAGCATACACTTTGAAGTTATTAATATGTAATATAGCAACCATTGTTAATTCCCTGTCACTGTCTATAATTCAGTTTTGATTATACTGTTCTTGTGCTACTTTGTGTCTCTCTGCTAATGTTTTCCTTTTAAAAATAAAAAATTTATTTTAAAAAACCCCAGTTTTATAAATGAGGGCCACGATGTAGAGAAAAACAAAGCACGGGTCACACGACTAACAGGCTGTGATGGAAAACTCCCCACCGTGCAGCCCTTGTGGCACCTGCAAGGGGTATGGAGGACACATGAGCTGGGTTGGATGGAATCCCTCCTTGGTCAGTGGCCTCTTCCTGTATTTAACATCTTCAGTGCAGAGGCCATAGCCCAAGCCTGTGCACCACAGACTGGGTACGGAGGAGAAATGAGGGAGAGGCCAACATCCAAGCCAGTGCTGAGTCTCTGTCATCTTTTTGTCTGTTTTCTTCAAGGTATTTATAGCAGTACTTTAGCTTCAAGGTATACAGAAAGTATTCATAGCTTCAACCACAAAAAAATGTAACTAGTACATGGGCCTCTGCTTAGTAGCACCCTGGAGAGAAGCCAAACCTTAGCTGTGCCTGCCAGAGGTGCCTCAGTGTGCGGAGCCCATGCGTGCCTGGGAAGGTGTGCAGGCAGGCTGGGCAGGGACTGGGTAGGACACTGCAAAAATGGAATCGCAATCCTTACCCCTTCTCTTAGAAAAGAAAAGGAAATGAAAGAAGAATGTACAGCATGTAATTAACCTATGTATGTAATTATGTCTGTAATTAAATCTTTTCCATTACATAAGTACTACCCTAATACACTTGTAAAAAATCAAGGAACACACAAAGAGCAAAAGCCTACCTTACCCACCCCACCCTAAGCACCAATCCCAGTCTCTTCTCCCCTGTCTCACCCCTCTCGATTGCAGTATCCCAGGGGTGGCAAACCTATGGCACACATACTGCACTGTGTTGTTTGTACCACAGAACACTCTAAAAGGTTTGTCATCACTGCTATATCCTTTTAAAATCCTTGCCATATATATAAATACATACATATACATACATACACACATATATATCCATCCCTGCATACATACATACATACATATATGAAAGAGCCATGGATGAGTATGTAAACCCATGCGAAGATGTGGCTATGTCTTGGTTACTTTTCTCTCCTTGCTGAGACAAAATACCCAACACCCAAAATTGAGGAAGGAAAGATTTATTTAGCTTACAGTTTGTGGAGGTTTTGGTCCATACTTGGCTGGCTCAGAAGCAGAGCGGCACATGGCAGAGAGCAAATGTTCAGGGCAGCAGAGCACAGCAAAAACCACAAGAGCAGAAGGGACGAATGCCGGGCAAGCAGCCTCCTTCCTTCCCCTACATTGTAAACAGTCTACCCTCACCCAGGGGGCGTGTACCTCTCACGTAACCTCCATGCCCTCCTCTTCCACAGGCTCAGGATATATACAAAGTAAGCACCCTGGCTCCCTGCTGAGTCACTCAGCCAAACCTCTAGACTCCCCAAGTTGACACAATGTATCAACCGTAACAGGCTAGTAGTTAGGGGAAGATTCCTGGTCACTTCCTTTTATTTTTTATAAATGGTATTGCAACATATACATCCTATCCAAGCAGTGTTCTCTTAACAGGGAGGTCTTCCATGCCAGGGAGGGGATGGAACCTACCTAGCATTTCAGAGTGTGGATGAACATTGTTTTCATAGCTTCTCCTACTGATAGACACGCACATTGTTTCAATGTCCCCCTGTAACACCTATTTCAGCCACAGTGTTTCTCATACCTTTTTGTGTCTATGTACAACTGTTTCTTGGAGGGAGCAATCAAGAAATGCATTTGGATTTTCATTAATGCTCCCACTTGCCTTCTTAGCAATAAGCAAAAGTTATTCTTTTATTTTATCTAGAAACACTGAAAAAAATATAGCTCTGAAAAACTCACCAGCCTGAGATAACAAACATTACTAGTTTTGTGAATATTTTTGCCCACATCTCATAGTATTTCTACATGCATACACGTACACACACATTTACAGTAATGAGGATGGACTGTACATGCATTATAGAATTAGACATTTCCAAAATATAGTCATTTTTCTTTTGAACTGCTCTCCCTCCAACTCCCCACCTCCCTGACATACTAATCATTTTAATCTGTTATGGACTCTGGTCAAGCATAGTAGATTGAAAACATGCATTAACCTCTGCCCCCTCTCAAAACCTCTCGAAAACGACAGCAAATGGATGACAAAGGCATTATCACTAAAGGACAAAGAGCTCAGCAGAATCCTGAACAGCCCTCGAGAACGCATACAGCATTAAGGAAGCTACAAAGCAGATGGATGGACCAGTAGTCTCTGATCTGGTAGAAGAGGAAAGCTAAACTTGCACTTCCCTCAGAGGGAAGCTAAAAGCACACAAGCAGATTTACACGTAAGGGCCCCAGAAAAGTTCAATATTTCAAGGCATCTTAAATTCCTTGGAAAAATATAGAAGCAAGAGGGACTTCGAGTCAGCCTGAAATTCAGCAATGAAATCTCCAGATCCCGCCCTTCCTTCACACCCCCATCGACTCCTCGACCACATCCTGATGGAACACAAAACTTGCCCCCTACAGTGGTTGAATGCTAGACCCACGAATGTGAAAATCCAGGCACAATTGAGGGACCAAGTGCCATTCTGAACAGAGAAACAAAGGGATGTGAAACGCTTGAGTTCATTTCCACACACAGTGCTGTGAGCCTTGGCAGACAGGCTTCTCCTTCTAAGAAGGAGGCATGAGGGTTCTTCTCTGTAGGAAGCACTTTATAGGCAAGTGTGGTAGTCAGCACTCTGTCACGACCATGCATGCTTGAGCCAATTAGTACAAGGTTATATTTTGGCTCACAGTTATAGAAATTTTGGTCCTGATGGGATGGTCCCCACTGCTTCAGCTTGTTGCAGCTCATCATGGGAGGAACACAGGGTGGAGCAAAACTTCACATCATGGCCAAGAATGGGAAGAGAGAGGGGCAGTAGCTGTGGTTCCACTGTCCTCCTTGAGGCCATGTCCTCAAGGACCTGAAGACCTGCTACTAACCCCACCTTATAATACTTCCACTACCTCCCAAGAGCTCTGCCCTAGAGACAAGTTTTTTTAACATATGGGTCTTTTGGAGAATATGCTTGATGCAAACTTTAGCAACAACACCATCAGGTACTGCGTGCTGCCCAGGTACCAGGGGCACCCAGAGCACTTGTCATTGACCTCACCAGTCAGACACATGCTCGGGATGCCTGGTATTAAGAATAACATCTAAGATAAGCTTGTAACAGGAAAAGACAGAGCCCAAAACAAGTGAAGTGAAAAAGAACTCAGAACCAAAGAAAATGCTTTTTACAATACAGTTAAAGTTGTCAGAGAGACAAAAGATGTATTGTTTTTATGATATATTCCCAGATAAAATTTTAAGAAGAAAATTTAGGGATAAAACAATAGCTGCTGGAAATTTAAAAAGTTATTAATTCAATTTAAGGATGGAAAGATAAGTTAAGAGATCTCCTAGAAGATCATAAGGAAAACTGAAGAAAGTAAAAAAATTAGAGATTCTTTAAAAAATAAGGGTATCAATCTAAAAGCCTCAATATCTAAAAGCAGAAGTTTCAGGAATAAAAAGTTCATAAAATTGAAGAATGATGGTTGATGTTTAAGAAATAACAATCGTATTTCCTCAAAACTGAATAATATGATTTGCAAACTGAAAGGAGGTATCAAGTATCTACCACAATAGAATAAAAAAATCATGTTGAAATTTGAGTACACAAGAACTAGACTGATAATCTCCAAAGAGGAAAACAAAATTACTTAAAAGTCATTAATGATCAAAACAGCATGCCGCTTCTCAGCACAATATGGAAGCTGAATGTAATAGATTAATAACTTCAGTGTTCAGAAAAAAATGACTTAAAGTTTGACATTTTATACCCAACCAGACTACCCCCAGACATGAAGATAGAATGAAAATATTTTCAGACATGCAGTATCTCAAAAATTACTTCCTATACATCCTTTATCCCAAAGCTATTGTGCATCAAAGAGGGAAGGAAACAAAGAAAGAAGACTTGGGGTTCATGAACAGGGGACCTTGCATAGAAGCAAAGTGAAGGGAAACTCCAGGAAGATGGTCCAGGCAAGCAAGTCCTACTGCTACACCATATAGCAAGCCTAGAGAGCAACCAAATTGAAAGTGTTGTTTCCATGAAGACAATAAAAGAAAATGGAAGACATCTTTCCTCAGTTTAATAATATTGTTATAGGGTTTAGTAATAATTTAATAATTGAAGCACAGAAAACTAATTAAGTGAAGGAAAATTTGACAAGTGTGAATTTCAGACAAAAATTTCCTATCATATTGTTTCAAAATTCTGTTTCATCTTTACTGTCTTTCTGTCTCTTTAAAACAAAAAACAAAATTTTATAAAGAAATTATAGTCACAATGTATGAATTATAAGTAATGCCATAGGCAAAGTTACTATGACACTAAGTGTTGACGTGCTACAGAACTCCAGTCTCCCCCTAAGAGGAAGGTCACAGGAAGAGGAGAATGGGTGGGAAGGTGGTAGTGAGGGTTGATGTACGATATCTATGTCTGTACCTTCCTTAATAAAACATCAATGAACACATAAGATTACAAAATAAAAACTGAAGGCAAAAAGCATGTTGCTTAGAGTACAGAGGTAAAAACCAAAGAAAGAGATAAACGAAAGATCATTCTTTTGGGGTCAGGAACTGCAACTTTTCATAGTGGACTATGTAACTATTTGGTACATGTGTTTCTTATGACTAAATATTAAAGCTAGAATTAAAACAGATTGACTATGTATCATTTACTTTGTCGATGTTCACATAAATATTTACAAGATATATATACACAGATGTGAGTATATCTATCTATCTATCTATCTATCTATTAGTATCTCAGGTCACAAACTTAATTTGTTCTACAATTTTGGAAAAGATGGCTACCTTTGTGTTTGTGTGGGAAAGATTCCACAGTCCTGTTTGTCACCCAATACAGAGTTTGCAAACAAAAACCAAATTTTAACAAATGTTTCCATTTGCTAACAAAATTGTTTGCAACAAAGGCATTTGTGAACTAAGGTACCACTATGTATGTGTCTTTACAAAAGAATTCCATCATTCCATATATAGGTCAATGTGTTAGTGAACTTTCCCACCACTAGGACAAATACTGGACGCCCAGAACTTAAAGAAGGAGGGATTTATTTGGCTCATAATTTCAGAGGGTTCAGTCCATGGCCATTTGGCTCCAGGACAGAATTATCACAGCAGAAGGGCCTGGTGGAGGAAAGCATCTTAATTCAGGGTAGCCAGAAGACAGAGAGAGAAGGGAGGGTCCAGTAACCAGAATACACTGCTGTCTTAGTTACTTTTCACTGGATGCTGAGAAAAAATACCCAACGCCCAAAATGAAGGAAGGAAAGGTTTATTTAGCTTAGAGTTTGTGGAGGTTTCAGTCTGTACTTGGCTGGTTCTGAGGCAGAGTGGCACATGGCAGAGGGCAAACTGTTCATGGTGGCAGAACACAGCAAAAACAACCAGCAAAAGGGAGGAATGGCTGCAAGCAGCCTCTTTACTTCCCTTACATTGTAAAAGGCTACCCCGATCCACGGGGGCATGTAGCTCTCACACAGTCTCCATGCCCTCCTCTTCCATAGGCTCAGGATGTATATAGAGCAAGCACCCTGGTTTCCTGCTGAGTCACTCAGCCAAACCTCTAGACTCCCCAGGTTGACACAATGTATCAACCATAACAACTGCTCCCTGACGCCACCCCACCTGCCTCCAACCAGTCCCCACCTCCCAACAGCACCTTCCTCTATGAATGCGCCAATGCATGAATCCACTGATAATTTGCCCCCAGGGTCAAACCATCTTCCTAAAATGCCCCCTTTAAATCCATGGGACTCGACAGACAGTTTAGATCTAAATCATAGCACATCTTTCTACATCTTCCTTCTTCTTGCTTTCCACAGCAATATACTATGGGAACCCTTCCAACTTGTATTAAATCTGCTTTTTAAATGGTCATATATTGTTCCATGTGTACATGTATAATAACTTATGTAATTATTTCCCTTTTGCAGGGCATTGAATTTATTTCTAAGTTTTGGGTTTTTTCTTTTGTTTTGTTTTTGCCACTACACACGCTGCTACAGTTAACATGCTTAAATATATATGCTTAATTTCCATGTGATAGAGTCCCAGGAGAGGAATTGTTGTAGGCCATAGAGTATGTATAATTTATTTTAATAGATATTTCTGAAAAGCATTCCAGCAATGAATGAGAATATACAGTTTATCAAGGTCTTTCTTATGACCTTCAATAAAATTTTATTCCCATAGATTTATATGCTTCTTGCTAAACTTATTGTAAGGTATTTTATTATTTCTTTTGGAACTTGATAGGAATTATTTGCTAATTGAAAATATTTGAGGACAAGAGATCTATTCCTTTCTTCTGTCATGATCTAGTACCTGCCAATCTGGCTGATCCCTCTCATTAATCAGTTCTAAGAGCTTCTCTGCTGCTTTTCCTGGATTTTTATGGGCAAATAGTTTTTCTTTCATTCCTTTCCATTCCTGTACTCTCTTTTACTCATCTTGTATTGGTTAGATCCTCCAGAAAAATATTGAATAATTATAGGGACTAAAGTCATCTCTGTCCCGTCGTTGACACTTGTGAGACTATTTCTGCTATTTCCCTAATTAACATAATGTGGACAGGATTCCCGTAGCTGACAGTCATCATCCAGTTACAGACACTTCCTTGTATTCTTATGTTGCTAAGGGTTTTATTTGTTTCTGTTTTAATGGGGATGGTTGCCACATGTCACACTTTTTGGGGTGGCATGATTTGTTTTGGTTTTGAGCCTACTGAGATGAACCATATGGTCTTTACAGCTATTGAGATAATCATAGGGCACTTCTTTGTTAATCTGTTAATATGCTTAACCATATGAATGGATCGTCTAGTGTTGAGTCATCCTTGCATTCCTGAGAGGTAGGTGGAGCTGCATTGTCCCGGGCCCTGTGGTGCTCTCTGAGAATTCTGCTGGGTGCAGTTAGTTACCATGTGCCTAACTAGCTTGAGGCAGCCTCTTTCTGTCTGGCTTTAGTATTAGGGCTGTGGTAGCCCCCAAAACAAGGTGCAAATGTTTCTATACTTCCCTCATCTGAAAATTAAGGAAATGGTAGAATTAAGCCACAGTGGACCTAACAGACCCAGGGCAGAGCCCCAGGCAGCCCAGAACAAGAGGCACATGACAACCAAGTGACTATGCTGTGCATAATGGCCAGTATCAAAGCACTGCTAGGGACAGGATACACAGGAGCGTGGGAGTGGGTTAGAGTACAAAGCCAGCCAGGCCCACCACTATAGTAAGCGGGACTGGGCAGAGGCACACCTTGGAGGCACAGGAGGATTTGGGTCAATCTAAGCCCCGAAAGGTTTTAAGCAGAAGCATTATGTGATCAAACCTGCAGTTTTAAAAGATTACTCTTTTGCAGATAGCTGTACCCTAAACTGACCTTTGAGATGTCCAGGCGACCACAGTTTGAGGCAACCAGGACGGGAGCCCCAGAACACATGGTCATCACAGGGATGCCCAGGCCTCTGGCCTTCTACCTTGCCAACGGAGTCCCCATCGCTGAGATGGCAAAGCTGCAGGAAGAAAGTCTAGAAACAGCACAGGGCAGCAGAGGAAATGCTGAGTGTGAGGCAGAAGCTTTGAGGTCAGGCATAAGGTGCAAACCCTGGAGGGGTGATTGGGACTTAAGGGGCTACTGAGGAATTGTCGGACTGGAACGAAGTTGGGGGCCTAGAGAAGCTACATAGGGTGGGAGTGAGGGGAGAGAAAGGCTTCCATGGAGCCTGGAATAGAACATCACAATTTGGTGCAAGAGCTCAAGCCATCCGTGGTGTTGAGGATTTGCCTGTGGATCAAGAAGAAAACAAGAGCGTGGTGATAATGACGTGTTGGTGAAGACCAATCCTTTCATGTGGCCACAGAAAATTAGGACTGAAAACGCAAAAGGGAGATTTCCAGTCCTCTCCCATCTCTGTCCCACCTACAACCTTCTCCATCACTTAGGGTGACCCCGTCCTTCTAGCAGCTCAGAGCCTTGCAGTTTCCTGACTTCTGTCCTCTCCTCAACCCACAGCTACCCTCTGGTACTTCTGCTCAGGTCTACCTCCAAAATCTCCCCGAGGTCAGGCCACAGCCCAGAACACTGCTTCCACCATTCAGATGAGTGGGCTGCCTGCTTCCATCACGGCTGCCCCTGCCCATCCACCTCAGGGTCCACCCTGGTCTTTATAAACTGTAAACCATCAGTTGCAAACAAAACTGCAGGTCCTTGGAGTGGCCTCCAGCCCTGGCACAGTCTTCTAGCCCCCCACGTGGCTGCCCTCATTTTCCCGTGGCCTCTCTTCCAAACCCCTGTACCTCCTGGCCTTCCTCCAGTGTGCCATGCACCCTCCAAACGGGGTCTCGCGCTGTCCCTACAAGTCCTGCTCCCAAATCCCCCTTCTCACAGCTTTTCTCCCCCCAGCCATGTGCCGGCCTCCAGCACACTGTACAGGGGATTATTTAAGGTATCTGTGTCCCCACAATGAGATCAGTTTCCGGAAGACAGAGGTTCTTTTCTGCTGCTCACCACTGTGGCCTTAGCACCTGGTGACTACGATATGCAACCCATAGTGGAAGTTCAAAGCACATTGGTTGAATGATTAAAAGGAGCAGTGAGAACTGAGGATGAGAGGCAGAGGGACAGTCCTGCTGGTGGGGAGATGGGACTCCTCAGGCTGTACACCAGACGCCGAGAGGGGGGCTTGTGCCTCCCGCCTCTGAACCTCAACAGCAGGCTGGGCCTGCTGGGGCGAGAAGTCAGAGATCGAGGCAGAGTCCTGCTTCGTGGCTCAGGAACATTTATTTTATTTGTCTCTAGCCTGTCTGTCCATGCCAAGGGGAACACGTGGCCGTGGTCTCTGAGCCTCAGGCTGCTCCTCTGCGCAGTGAAGGTGATTTGTATGCCCAAACGAGGGACAAGGACAACATGCTGGGCGGGCTGGGGTGGACCATGGAAGGGCACTGGACCCGCCATGTATCCATTGCATAGGAGCACCGCAAAGACCTGAGATCCCTTTAGAGGGGCGAGGAGGGTGCCCAGAAGCGAGAAATGGTGGCAAAAACCAGAAGGGCAGGGTGGAGTGGACTTGAGACTCTGCAGGATGTTCTTCACAGGGCGTGCTGCTGCTTTGCCACGTTTACAGGGAGAAAATGCACACTGATGGCCGGGTGGTGAGGTAAGCCGGGACCTACGGCACTGGCCGGGCTGCCCATCCTGGGTGAGAGCTGGGCTCACGCGGACGGGCCCAGAGGCTCTGAGAATCTGGTCGCTGTTCTCCAAGGGGCTCAGACAGCTGCTGTGGGAAGGAAGGGCACTCTCCCTTTCACGATGTGCCTTTCTGGACGCCCAAATCCTTCCCATTTGGCCACCCTTTGCAGCCACCACTTTCTCAAAGTAGATTTACTTTCAATCGCCATTTGCTAAATCTGTCCCCTGTAAATCTTCGGGGGAGGGAAGGATTAAGCCCGATTACAGATGTTATAGAAGGGAGCCCAGAGCTCCAGGGGGTGGGAGTTAGGCAGGAGACGCAGGCAGAAGCAGCCCGTGCTCCTCCTGGGCTGACCCAGCTGTCTGCTGGCCTTGCCCCAGGCTCCGGCCACTTTGCCCAGCCTGGCAGCGTGGGGCTGTGCTTCCCCCTGCCTCTGCCCACCTCAGGAGCGGGCATTCTCCCCGCAGCAGACCCTGCCACTCAGAGGATGCAACAGGCGGGCTCATGGGCTCCATGAGAAAAATGAGCAGCTCCTTCAAGCGGAGCTCGCTCAAGAGCTCTACATCAGGCTCCCAGAAGGTGAGTGACCTGTGCGGGCAGCAGAGGACTGGAGGGAGAGCGCCGGGAGTCTCCAGCTCTGTGGGTGCCTGTCCAGATTTTGTCAGATGGGCCTGGTATCCGGCCTTCAGCTCTCTTGGATCAGACCCCTTCCTAAGAGGCAGCCCCATATTTCCAGGCACTGTGCCCCTGTTGCTTCAGCTGCTGCTGCTTTCCCGTGGCACAAAGCACCCTGGGAGGTGTCTGGGGGGCGTGAGTCATGAAGAGCTGTAGTCCTCGCCGTGTGGGTCACATGCTCCTGAGGCAGCTCTTACCGGGCTCTGCATGGCCCGATGGCCCCGCAATGGGGCCCCCACTCTAAGCTCTCTGCACCCGGACTCTGCGCTCATCTTTCTTCTGAGGCAGACGTTGGCAGGAGCAGTGTGTGGGCTGTGCCGTGTGCGGGACGACCCCGGTGCGGGCTGTGGCCTTAGGGTGCCGAGTCTGCCAGAAGCAGGGGGCCGCCAGATGCCTCTAACAGGAGGGAGGCCCTAGAGACACTAAGCAGGGTCCTGAGCAGGGCCTGCGGCTCCCAGGACTCAGAACAGCCTGGGAAGAACTGACCCTCCCATCCTCTCCAGGCAGAACCACAGAGCAATGGATGCCAATTTGAGTTTAGGTGAGCCTTTCTGAGAATGTTGACCCTGAGCACCCAGGGCTGCAATAAATGACCGTTTAGGGTCAGGTCACTATCTTACCCTGCTGCCCACAGGAGGGGCTGCCGGGGAGGAGCTCAGTGCAGCTACACAGAGGCCTCTGATACCTTTTTCTGAGCCCCAGGAACTCAGTGGGGATCTCTGCTCCTTCAGGGGTGCTTCAGGAGGTGGGAGGATGCAGGGAGGGCGCAGGCCTCTGTGGGCAGAGAGGATGCACCCTTTCAGGAACACTTTCTCAGCACCACCAGAGCTACAGATTGCCCCAGCCCTGGGGACAGAGCCAGTGGAGCAGCAAGATCCGGGTGAGGGCCTCCCAAGAGGCTGCTTTCCGGGGCTGGACACTCAGGAAATCACCACCTCAGGGGCAGTCTCCCTGTTCGTCCACTGAGACTGGGCGGGTGCCAGGCATCTCTGACACTCAGCGCCCTGAAAATGCAAACAGAGAAAAGTATAGCATTTTCATCGCTATTTGTTAAACTTCACCCTCGTTTTAAGACTAGAAAAGACCCATCCTCTGAGGGCTCTGCAGGGGACAGGCACATCTCTCTGCTTCAGCGTGCATGTGTGAGAGCCAGCATTATTTTTAGAGATAGTGCACACCCACTGTCTTGTGTAAATTAACATTCACAAATCTACCGCTGCTTTTGCAGAGACGAGAGACTCACATGCCACTAGCTGTGTGGCCCAGGGCTACGGGGCTGCACATGCCCCCTCCCTCCCCAGACATAAAGCTGGTCCGCGCTGTTCTTACTGATAAGTTCTAAAGAAGAGCCGACTTTGTTGGTGGTGAATCTGATGGCTCCCAGTGACTTTGCCTAGTACACAGCCTCAGGAACAGCACCACCTGACCTGGCTGCAGCTGACAGCCTGGAAGCAGGGAATTCAACTGGAGGTGAGGAAGGAAGAGATACTTACATTTTGGTCAAGACTGAAAAATAGCACCTCATTTATAAACACACAGACACACACACACACAGAGACACACACACACACACACACACACACACACACACACACACACAATTTCCAGGAGTACACACTGAGAATTACAGTACCTGCCATCCAAGGACCAGGAGGAAGAATGACCCTCCCACTTCGGGGTCACCCTACCTCATTTGGTAGAATGCCCAACTCCTATAAACAGGCCTCCAGTGTAGCACAGTGGTGGAGCATTTGCACGGTGAGCGTGAGGCCCTTGGTTCAGTCCCCAGCGCCACCGAGATCATCACACCACCACCACTATCATCTCCCAACCCCCTAAAGAGCCCAGTGTGGCAAAGTTTGCCCTTAGGCCTATTTATAAAGTTCTCAAATTAACAGGTAAGATTACTGATGGAAAAGCAAAGACAGTACCTACAGCTTTCAAGGGAGCTTCTCTTTAGGGAGACACCAGGAAACATTTGCCTTGTACGGGCCAAAGCGGAGTGTTTCCTTGCATACTGTGCCCTCTTGTGACCTTAGCAGCCCAGTGCCAGGGCCTGTTTCCTAACTAAAAGCCATACCTCTCAGCCCAGTGTTTGCTGAAACACGGCCGTTGCCTGGAGGGAAGAGAGAAATGCGAACCTCACTGCCTACGAGTCCTCCAAGGGTCATCTCCCTGGATGCCTGCCCGTGGAAGGCATGTCTGACTCCTTATCCTTGGCTGGTGACCTTTCTCCAGCTAGGAGCTCTTCCTTGGTCTCAGCCTCACAGCAAGCACAGTGTGGACACCTAAGCCATGAACAAAACCTGGTCCCCACTGGGGCCTCTTGGATGCCAGCCCCCAGCAGCCTGCTTGCTGGGAGTCCCTGCTGGCAAGAGTATCTGCCTTCCAGGAAAAGCTTCCAGGGCTTCCTTTAGGAAATGGAACATGTGATTCCTTGTCTAGCACTTCCCTCCCTGTCTGCATGGTATTTTGCTGAAAGATATATCTAAAATTGGGAGTTGAAGATCAAGGTCCCAAACAAATTTGAATAATAGTACACCCCAGCAATTAAACCCTAGATTCTATTTGAGAAAAATTACAGTTCACATGTTCAAAGAAATGTAAACCACGTCTGCACTGCATACTGTAGAAAGCCAAAGCAACCAAGTGGCCTGTCTGTAAGGTTTGGGTAAGGTTTTATTCACTTAAGCAGTTGGAATACTATACAGCACTTAAAACAAATAAACTACGCCACTATATCAACATGGACAAATCTCAGAATGCACTGTTGAATTTTTTTAAAAGCCCCCAGAAAATACTATTTGTAGAAGATCCAAAGTACACAAGGCAATCCAAATTAAAGACATATTTCTGTACAGTGGAGGCAGTTAGCTCTGTAAGTGTGTTCCTCTCTCTTCTGTCTCCTTTCCTGTCTGTTTTTCTTCTCTCTTCCTCCTGTCCTCCTTTCTTCCCCTTTTTTTTTTTTTTTTTGAGACAGGCTTTCACTATGCAGTTCAGGCTGGCCTTGAGCTCACTTTGTAGCCCAGGCTGGCCTCGAACTTGCAATAACCCTCCTGCCTCAGCCTCCCGAGTGCTGGGATTACAGGCATGTGCCACCACACCTGGTTTTCACAATTTTTTTTAAATCTTCCCTTCTCTTGAAGAGAGTAAAAATTATAAACACATCTGGAAAGTCATCACATCTCTAAAACAGGGCTGTAGGTCTTCAGCTCTCAGTTATATTAATTTTGCCTGTGACTCTGAAATCAAAGGGATGCTGCCACCACTTAGAAATTTTTCATGCCTTGAAAGCAAACTGTGGGGAGAGTAGGAATAAGCTAGTGTGGGGGGATGGGGAGGCTGCACCCCAGGCCATGGCTTGGCCCTCACGGTCCCCCTACCTAAGGCACACGTGTCGCCATGGTGTGGGGAAGCGGCCCACAGACCTGCCCTGGGTACTGAGTTTCCTGTCCTCCTTGGTTCTGGCTTCTCTCCTTCCATGTCTGCAGACCAGGGTCTCTGCCTGCGGCAGCTCGCTGCCCAGCATGGGGACACAGGGGCTGTCACTCAATAACAAGGCACTAGAACCAGACTTGGCTTTCCTCAAGGTTGTGTTGCCCCAACTTCTCAGACGGTGTGGTTGGACCTGGGACGATGTCAAGAATATTCACAGGTCTGGGCTTGGAGCCCACTTGAACGCAGAATTCCACATGTGAGTCCCCAACAGTGCTCATCCTGGAGGAGCAGGACCTGGGCGGCCCTGCTCACCAAAGGCACCAGACCCCACCCTCTCCTATCTGTATCCCTACAGCTTCTCCTCACACGTGAAATAAAACCCCCAACCCCTCTGGGCCAATATTCCATCCACTGGAAACAGACTTTCTACAAGGCAATAAAAGCGGGTGGCCAAAAAATGAAATTTTAAAAGACATTTAAAAAACAAGTTCTAAAGGTTTTCCTAATTATTAAATTTAACAGATATTTATTGATCCCTTCAAGTTGCTTAAATTGTGTCTGAATGGGGGCTCTCGCTTTCTGCCGTCCCTGGTCGTGGTGAGTGTGGACAGATTGCAGCCCTTGCTCAGAGTTCACTTTGAGTTTGCGTGTCTGGACCTTCTGCTCACGGTCTGCCCCTCTCTGTGTGACAGCCGTGAAGCAGGGACTCTGGTCCCCTTTTAAAGCTGGGGAAGATTTTCAGAGGCAGAGTGCCTTGTCCAGAGGGTCTCAAGCTGGTCTCCATCTTCCTCATGGTCTGTCTGTCTGCCCCTTCCTAAGGCACATCTTCTAGGGCAATGGTACCCGGCTGCTGTCAGAGGTCTGCAGTGGGCATGCACACACCAAAGGTGCTGACAAGTCCTACAGGAAAGAAACCTCCCTTCACCCAAAGCTTCCTACCAGGAGAAGCCCGCTTGGCTGGCAAAGACTTCAGAAAGCCTCTACTCTCCCCACCTCAGACCTGACAGGGGCCGCCAGTCTCCCTCTGTCCATTCCCAATGCAGCCAGACTGTCCTCGAGTCTCCAGGAGCCAGAGCTGCATCTGGTGCCGCTGGCAACTGGGAAGCTTCTGTGTCCCTCAGAGTGGGCCAGAGCCCAAGCGGAGTCTTCCCCAGGGGCCCTGTGGCTAGACCCTGTGTCCTTTCCCTCTTCTTCCCTGTTCTAGCATGGACACAGCGGTTGCATTCTAGAGCTCGCTCCTCACCTGACCTCCCAGTCTGTCTCTGGGGCCTGGCGCCAGTTCTCTGCACCTTGAGATTCTTCCCAGGCAAAACTGGGATGTGGCTGTCACAGAGTCGTGTGTTTCCCCTCTGGGCCCATCCAGGTTGGCCATGGCTTCCCCACAGGATGAGTTTTATGGCAACCCTCAGCTTTCAGAGTGGCTTTTGCCCTCAGGGAACACACGTCAGGGTGTGAGGGACATGGCGCACTGGTGCCAGGGTGCTGCAGACTGCAGGCAGGGAAGCAGGAGAGCCCTGGGTGCTCGTCCTGGCTTCCTGGCTCCCAGCAACCCCCAAGGAGCCCCCAGGCCACCCTGTCATCTTATAACCAGAACCGAGACCAAGCAGGGCTGGTGTCTGCGCTGGTGAGCTAGAGGGCTGTCCTCAGTGTCCTCAATGTCCACTGCTGGCTGATTCACCTAGTTCCAAAGATCAAGAGGCCAGCACCCTGCTGTCCTTGCACCAACTGTCACAGTCCATTTTCTGTTGCTAATTGGGTCATTTACAAAGGAAAGAGGTTGGTTTGGGCTCATGATTCTGGAGACTGGGGAGTCCAAAGTCGGGCAGCTGTCCCTGGTGAGGACCTCAAGAAACTTCATAGACAGGTGGAAGTCAGAAGGGCAACAGGGACATGCCAAAAAGAACAGCACCCTTGCCTTGTAACAGCCCGTTCCCATGAGGAATCATTAATTTCTCGTCAGCCCATCACCTCTTGAAGACCTCCCGACACGGACATAGTGGCGAATTGCAACATGACCTTTAGAGGCAACAAAGCCAGTGACATCCACCCCCAGATCCATCATACTCAGGGCCTTTAAATGAGAAAGCCTGCCTTGGGGCTCTGTCCCCTCTTAACCCTTGAGACTAGCCTGGGCTTCACACATGGTCCTGAAGATCTTGGAAAAGACTGAGGATGCAGGCAGAGGATGATTGTGGTGCTCTCTCTCCCTTCTTCCTACGTTCCCCTTTGCCTGTCTTCCTGGACACTGCTCACTTTTCCTAGCATTTCAGCCAGTACAGTCACCTGGCCAAGATGCCCACACTCAGCAGATCAGAAGCCATAAATCAAAGCCACTAAGCGAGCACCAGCTTGGGCACAGTTCAGCAGCAGCCCACTTCCCTGGTGGCCGGGGCCCCTTCCCAAGTGGCTCCATTCCAGGAGTGCCCTGGCTGCTACCTAAAGTCATACCCAGCCAGGCATGGTGCACACCCACAATCCCAGCACTTGGGGAGGCTAAAGTGAAAGGACTGCTGTGAGTTTGAGGCCAGCCTGGGCTACAAAGTGTGTTCACGTGAGACCATGTCTCAAGAAGACATTGTTCATCAACTGTGTCCTTGGAGACGGTCCCTCCAACAAAGGATTCAGGAAGACACCTGGAGAAGACTCACATTACTCTGCTGGGACCACAGGGTTCCAAAGTGGGCTGCACGAGGCTCACAGGCACCCCAGTGCTCTGCTCCAGTTGCGGAGCTAACCCGAGAGTGGTGGAGTGGCCGCCAGAGACCCTAAGGACCGAGCCCAGCCCAGCTGTGCGGCCCCAGGGGAGCCATCAACTCTGAGCTTCAGTTTCCTCATCTGTAGAATGAAATGGTTCCTCTGGGTCTTCTCTCTCGAAAACTCCCTGCTTTCTAACACATTCTTTTTCTAAAAAATATCCTTGTAAATATGTAAGATTGAATTTTTAGAATACCGACCAAAAGCAAGCAAAATCCAGTGATCAGCGAGTAAATTGTTTGTGTAAACATAGAGAGGTTCTTTGTTAATTTTTCTCTGTGAACTCACCACGGTGTTTAACAGAGGAACTGTGTGCCATTGTTCCCTGGACAAGCGCATCTGGGTCTCCTCCGAGCTGGGGGCCTGGGGCGATGAATCGGAAAGCAGGGCGGGAAAGTGGAGGCAGGTAGGAGAGGGGTGTGAGGAAGGGACAGGGCACTGCAGATCCCATCAGTTCTTTGGGCCACGGCATAGGCTTCTACTGCAATTGCCTTGACCTGTGGTGCAGTTTATTGAGTCCAGAGGACACGCAGACTTGTCGCAAGAGACTGACTTGGGATTCGGATTTTAGGAAATTGTGCCAATTGTCACCCCCGCAAAGCTGTCTGCTCAGGCCAGGGATATAGCTCAGTGGCGCAGAGCCTTGCTTGGCAAGCACAAGGTCCTGAGTTTGATTCCCGGTACAAAAAAAAAAAAAACCTGTCTGCTTCAGAAGCAGCTGAACCTAACTTGTGACAGTGGCAGATGACTTACCTAGTAAATGGTGGTAACAGGATTGGCCATGCATGCCAGTCCAGTGCTTGGAGGAAGGACCCTTTGAACAAGACAGTGCTACACATGCCTTCTGTTCTTAAGCGCATTTCACGGCAGAAGGCGGGGAGTGGGATGAGGTCGCAGTCGTGTAGAGTCATGGTGCCAATGTCTCGGTCACCGGGCACGCCCTGTCCCCTGAGGCCCCATGGGTCCTGGGCTGGGCTGTCTCCCCACCCAGGAGAGGCACAGCAGCACCTCCCGCCCTCCCAGAGAGAGCCAGTGGACATAGCTTCCTCATAGACAGACAAGGCCTGAAGTATCCAAGGACTTTATGGTCAGGTTCATCTTAACAGAAGCAGAATCATACCACTCTCAATTCAGCAGCTTTCTTAGGTTTCACCTACTCTTTGGGAGCATCCCCCCCAGTGATTGGGTTTAGATCTAACTCTACCTTGCGTTTCTGGCATGACCTTGGTTGTAATGGGATCTTGTCTTTAAACTTTAAAAGCTCTCTGTTTTTATTTTTAAACTGTCAAAAATGATGTACATTTATCATATACAACATGATGTTTTGAAGTATGTTCATGAGGTCTGTCTTCATTCTGTGTATCTTTTTTCTCTCTGTCTAGAAAACATAGTTTTGGGAATATGTAACTTGGCATAATTCCCTATGTGTTGCATGTGCTAATGTACATGCACGTCTAATGTGCACACGTATCTAAGGGCTTGGGCAGTGTTGGCTTCTAAAGATGGGATGTGGAGGAGGAAACATCATTTCTGCCTCCACCCTTCATGAGGTCTTAGCTGAAATTCTTTGTAATAAAAGGCAGATTAACACAAGAATAAGAAACTTAATAACACGTATGCCTCCTGTATGCTTGGGTGATCATCCAGAAAGATGAGAAGTCACAAGAGTAGGTCTCAAAGAGCTGGCTTAGACTGCAGGTTTAAATATGACTATTCTTGAAACAAAGAAATAAGGGTGTGGGAAAGGGCCTGTAAAGACAGGATAGGAACTGTTCTACAGGTTTAAGTGGTGCCTTTTCCACTGACTGTGAGTCTTCTGTGGCTTGGAGTCCTCCCTCTCTTCCTGACACCGAGACAGAGAGACACCTTGCAGAAACTCTTCCTTAGAAATGTAAATTTTCCTTACAAAAGGCTCACCTCTTCTCTGCTTCCAAAGCTTTTCTTGTATCTGCAGCCTCCCAAAATAACCAGCTCAAAATAACACTTACTTTGCGCATGCAGCAGCATATTCCGTTCTCCTACAGCCATAGTTTGGGGTTGTGTGTCCTGAGCTCCACCAGGATCATGATTAACATGATTCTCTGCATCTTAGAACATGGGTGACTTGAAATATCTAGCAGCAGCTAAAGCCTTCCATTTGAGGAAAAGGAGGCTCAGAAAGGTGCAACGTGCTCTACTTGGCTGGGCCTACCGTGCCCTACAAGGCCCAGCCTGGCCTGCCCTGCACCATCCTGCCTGTCTCTCTCCAGCACTACAGACACATGGGCCTCCTCCTGCTCCTGCCCACCTGACCTGAGAGCGGCCTTTGTCCCTCTCCCTGGAGCCCTCATCCCAGACAGCTGCTGACCCACTCATGCCACTCCTCTGGCTACCCTCATCTGAACCAGCCACTCCCAGGAACCCCCTTTGCCCTCTCAAAGTCCCTCCACTTTATGTGATGTATCTATATGTTGATGCCCCCTCGAGTCAAACTAGAGAGCAGGACCTGTCCACTCTCTGTTCTGCTCAGAAAGCACTATCACACCTGCAGGTCTCATTTGTTCTTGACACTGTGCTCACTGGTGCTCTTCCCCCTCGTTCTCTGACCGTAGCCTGATGCTCGGGTTGGCCTCTCCACATTCCTCGGTGGTCAAGAGACCACTGAATAGGATTAGCAACAAAGCAAGCAAAACAGATGTGCGCGCAGGTCACCAGCCCACCACGAGAAACTGGGTGCAAGTTCAGACCAGAGGTCTCCACCAGGAAGAAGGCACTCTAGTCCACCACGGGCTTCCTTCCCTAGGGTCTCATCTTCCCTGAGCCTTCTGAAGCAGATGTGCTTCTCAGGATCAGTTGTCATGGTTATCAGCACGAAGGGCATCACCCGCTGAAGTGCCCAGGGGCTCTCACTTCGCTGCATGGCTGGTGGTCACTCTTACACCATTAGGGCTCTTTGACTAGTATCAAAGGGAGTGGACTGTGCATGGCCATTTATGGACTGGAGTCGGACAAGAGAGAACTCAACCAGTGAGCCAGGTGCCGGTGGGGGTCCACTGAAGAAGCACCTGGGGCTGAGGCATCTTGGAGATGCCTCTTGCAGAGCCCTTCCATTCCATGCAGCCCTGGTGTCTGGCTAAGGACCCGCTGCCCTCTTGCTCCTCTAGGGTGGCTCACAGTCTTTCTCCCCCTGGTACCTACAAGGCCACCTGTTTGGCAGAATCCCCAACACACGGGAAGGAGGGAGGACTCACTGCGTTCCCCAGGGCACCCCTCCAACCATCCTTCCAGAGAATGTGCTCTGGCCTATGTGTGG
The DNA here is from genome assembly GCA_004027595.1 of Dinomys branickii. Classification (NCBI taxonomy): domain Eukaryota; kingdom Metazoa; phylum Chordata; class Mammalia; order Rodentia; family Dinomyidae; genus Dinomys; species Dinomys branickii. Next base: position 35,821 of record PVLD010008055.1, read on the forward strand.
CGGGGGAAGGGACCTGGACCTTCTCGGGGAGATGGAGGCCCAGCACTGGGTAAATCTACAAAGGAGGAGCGTCCTGGCAGAGGAGGGCCGGGGAGGACAGATGCAAGCCCACTCCTGCAGTGGCCCGGTTGGAGATCACCCTTCACCCTGTAGTCCCGGGACCGGGCCGCAGGGCGCTGGTAATCCTCGTAATGGCCCCGGCAGCGGTGCGGCAGCTGGCTGGGCTAATGCTCCTTAATATCTGCTTTCATGTGATTAACGGCTGTGGATAAAACCTTGATCCTGGCAAAGCAGGCCCAGCTGCTAAGCCCAGCCAAGAGCATCACTTCAGTGATAGGGGGAGCTGGAGTCATTTTGGTGTTTTGCATTTTAGTGGAGCTGTCATCTTAGCGTGGAAGGAAAGTAGATAAAGAGGCAGGAAACTAAATTCATGGACAGCCCAGAGAAGGGGCGGGAGCGAGATGGGGCTGTGGCGTGGTGTGAGAGCTGGGTCCCCAGGGTTCCCACTCGAAGGCTGAGCACTCATCTCCCCACAGGGCCACCGCTGCCGCCAGGCTCACCTCATCTCCCTAGGTCTCTCCTTGACCATTGCAGGCTGACAGTGACCACGTGATGAGTTTCTACCACTGTGTAGTCTAGACATCTTTTCTCTGTGTGCAGTCTTAGCCATTGCTACTGGTCTCCCCTGCAGGGACAGGGGGAAGGGGGACGAAAGGCCAGCTGCCAGTCGGGGAAGGCAGGCCACTGGTCCTAGAAGACATCCATGTACCTGATCTGAACCCTTCCATTTTGGAGCTGTGCCCAAGTATTCAGGGGACAGCACGGGCCCCCCCGAGCCTCTGGATGTGGCTCCTTCCTAAGCCATGAGGAAGCGTCCTGCTGCTCTGTGGCTGGCCCTCCCACATTCAGCCTTCTGTGGGTGGACTTTTTTCTAGTTATTACTCCCTAAAGAACCCAGAACAACAGCAAATGCCATAGCATTAGGTACATTAAGTCATTAGTACATTAAGTACATTAATTAATTTCAGGCAAGTCCATCCTACAGCCTGCCATTTATTTTTTAATGTTATAATAAAAAGTTTATCGCTTACACACATTACCATGTTATATATTCTATCTGCGAGCCAAGGCAATTCCTTTTCAATCCAAAAATGAGGGCAAAAGCTGTGTAGGTCCCAGACTGGACACCCTGGGGGATGTGGACAGCTCTATGCAGATACTCCACCAGACAGAAGTCACTCCGAGGAACCCCGCCCCCTTAGAATCAAAGGAGCAACTGCATTCTCTCCCAAGTGCATGCTTGTGGAAGATCAGCTCTGCCTGTGACGTGGAGGAGGTGGCCACTACACCGCACTCTCCTGTGTTCTCTAGTTTCCGGTCCAGGAGGGGCCAAAACCCCACACAGGCATGCAATGCACCCAAAGGGACCACAGACCACTCTGACACGCAGCATATACTATTTTGGAATTTTCCTTCACGCACATGTCCTTTATTCGTTTTTGCTTCCATGATTCTGTATATAAGACCCTTCTAACTAGTGATATTGGATCAAACCATTTTAAATTTCCATTTGTACAGGTAAAGAAATAGTCACATAGCAATTTCATATATTTTAGGAAGCTGGCGAACTACAGGTAGGGGTGGGAGTCTACCATGTGGGGGCAGCAGAGAGCTGCTCTCACAGATTCTAGCTCCCAGGTAGGATGATCAACAAACAGCCTCTCCAGCTGGTAGGTTTTGTTAACCCAGCCCACCAGATCTTTAAGTTCAGTTATTGGAATTTGCAGTACTTCAATTTCTTCTTGGCTATTTTTTAAAGCTGTTAAGGTCCACTTTATAGCGTTCAGTTTTCTTCAAATTTTTTAACCATGTCGTCTATCTTCTTGGTGATGTGTATATCGTAGCATTAAAGATTGTGTCTGATTATTCCAATATATGGAATTTCTGGAGCTCTTTTCACTTTTTCTTTTGTTTCTGCCAGTTCTTTCTCATGCCTGCTTATATTTCAAGATAACTGGTTGTATTTAAATGAGGGCCACAAGTAGTATTTGAATAATTGTTTGTAGAAATAATTTGAGGGTTAGGATGATAGGATCTTCCTCCAGAGAGGATTTTAACTTTTTTTCCCCAGCACTTGGAGGCATTAGCAATCTAGAATCACCTTAAATCTTACACAAACTGAGATCGCTAAGCTCAGCTACAGGTCCAGTGTAGACTAATTTATTCACCCTTATTCTGACCTAGTGGCTTTTAATGGTCCCAATCCAAAGCACAGGGAGTTTGCCATGGTCTGTACCATGGACCAAGAATCTGAGGATTCTACTCAGTATTAAGAGTAAGAGTTCTCAACTAGAAAAGATCCATGTTCTTTCCCTGGGATTTTTAATATTTGACAGGAAAATTCAGGCTCAGTGTCCATCAGAGAGGATACGGAGTTTTGTAGAGCTTTGGAACAGAGCAAAGGTCAATCTCTAAGTGGTGCGAGGGCCCCCAGCAGAAGGGCAGACAGCATGGCAGACGGACTGATGGTTCCATTTACTGGCTCTGACACAGGGAACAGGTTGCTGAGTCGTACAGTGCCTTACTGCATTTTATATATGGTATGGGTGTAATTATAAGGACTTCTCTCCCGACACTGTTGGGAGCATCCGGTTAATTTCATTTCACATTCCCTAGAATGGCTGGTAACAAAAAAGCAAAAACAAAATTAAGAAAACAACAAGTGTTGACGTGGCTGTGGAGAAACTGCAACCCTTGTGTATTATTGGAAGAATGCAAAATGTTGAAGGTACTGCGAAGAACAGCACACAGTTCTCACTAAAAGAATCAAGGCTAAGTGTACTGTATGATCCCGAAGGTCCATTTCTGGGACACAACTGCCCCAAATTGAAATCAGATATTTGAATAGATATTTGTACACCAAGGTCTTCTGGCAGCATTTACACAATAATCAAAAGGTGGGAACAACCTTAACCAAACCAAGTACCACTAAACTCAGGACTGGACACTGTACAGAGATCCTCCAGGTGTGGCACAGAGACTTTGCCATAAGCTTATCTCTGTTTTTAAAAACTTAGCGAATTTCCCTAAATTAAATTAATTACAATACAAATACTTCTTTGCTATCTTTAGGAACAAAAGCAAGACATTAGGTTTGATTTCAGGTAAACTGCCAATTGGGGCTGGGTACTCCTTGGCCTGCATGCCTTAAAGTGAGTGAAACACAGGCAGAAGCCCCCTGTGGGCCTTCTAGACCTGTGTGGGCAGCTCCCCAGAAGGGGAAGGAATAGTGGTCCTGAGTCAGGAGGGAGTAGCCCAAGAAAGCCAGATATTCACAGCAGAACAGGGGCGGGGCAAAGCATCAGATGAGGGTGGTCAGGAATCCCAAGCACAGCCAGAGGTGAGCATCCAGTGCATGAGTTGAAATACATAAGTGACAGAGAGCCACACACAATGATGCTCTGGGCACAGCCACTGGAAAGAGCAAGCACTGGAAAGAGCAGTCCGGAGGCACACAAAATGTTAACAATATTTACAGAGCGCTAGCTGGGCTCAGGCCTACAGGGTCTCCTCACATGACAATGCCCACGGAGAGGTCAGAGTCTGGCAAGGTGCCCAGGAAGTACACAACACTTCCCATTCCTGGTGCAGATATCAGGACAGAGGATGCTACAGGAACCCAGGGAAGGCACAGGTGCCCAGGGTGGGGCAGGCAGGGAAGGCCTCCTAATGGAGATGCTACCCATGGGCAGGACTTGGCCACAGAAGGGAAACTGAGCTTCGCAAAGATAGTGAATGAAACATCAAGGGCAAGTAAAGAGGAGAGAAAAGACCTAAGGACATATTTGAGATCTCTGCAGGCAAAGGACAGAGCTAGCTGGTGGGGGTTGGGGGAATCCACTGAGGCTGGGTTTGCAAGGATGCTGGGGACCAATGACCCTTCAGAGAACCCAGTGGCCACAGACAGTCACCAGGATCTCCTTTGATGTTAGCTGCCTACAGGTCCTCACAGGGGGTGAATGGAGAGCTCGGGGGGCAGCAGCTCTCCCTGGAGCCTGAGAGGGCACAGTCAAGTATCAGGGTCTTCTCCTCCCACTGGTTTTGTTGAGAAACTCACACATTCCTCAGCTAAGGCAGACAGAGGACTGTGGGTCACTGGTAGAGCCATTCCCATGGAACCAACATTGGAAAATGATCCCATTTCATCAAAGCACAGAGGGCTCTCAAAGGGGACCACTAGGACCCTCTAAACCTTCATATGGGACCTGGGGGTGGCTCTGGCTCTAGTGCAGAAAAGTCATACACACCTCAGATGGCCACTGAGGGTGAGGCTTCCCAGTGACTGCCTTGTGCTGCTTTGCGTCTGAGAGATAGAGGTGTTACAGAATAAAAGGGGATTCCGCTGGGTTACCCCAAAGCAATGAATATTCTGCATTGCAAGACTTCTCAGAGCCTAATGTGCCCTGTTCATCTCCAAGAGGAAAACACAGAATGCAAAGTTGCCCAAGTTCAGTTCACATGGAATTGTTTATTGAGAATGCTTAAACTGCAAGCTTAGAAAATGTTCCTGGGCTGATACAATACTGTAAGGGGGGATGTTTTTGAGTAGGGGCTCCCCAAAGTAGACATTACTTCTCTTCATCCTGGCCACTTAAAGAAAAAGCTTACTTTGTTTCTTGGGAAGCAAGAGTGAAGCCTGGTGGAAAGGAGAGACCTACTAAGCACGGTTTCCCAGGACTGTGGAGGGCTGGGGACTAATTGCTAACAACTGTTTGACCTAGGTGTTTGTTATTTTCTCACTTCCTAAATCAGCTGGGGAAGAAAGAATAAATTTTAACAAGTGGGAAGCCAGCATCCCTCCTGCTGCGTCTCTACTCTGCAGGATCTGCCCTTGTCCCCGATGATTCTGTGCACTCACATTGGCTAATTTCCTCCTTAGCAGCCTTGTCTTGGCCTGGCTTTCAGAGACTTTTCCAAAGATTTTCATCAAAATGTTATAATGCACAATCTTTCTACTAATTTAAATGAAAGATTCAAGTGACAAGAGTACTCTGTTCTGAGAATGTGTTGCTTAAGGTTTTAAGGGGATTTTCTGTGTATGCCCAAATTTTCCTTTGGGTGCATTTTAGTTTGCCTGATGGGTTATTGTCACCATATTTTATTAGCTAGGAAGCACAACTCAAAAGAGGTGAGACTGATAGATGAGCATTTTGACTATGACGAACTCTCCCATTCCAGTGGGACAGATGGGAAAAACAAAGAACATCTTGTGGGCCAGGTATGGAAGCAGAGCTGTACATGCTCGGAGAGGCCAACAGGCTGTGCGGGACTTCCACTCTTTGCTCTGTGGCCTCAGGATTCTGCTCCCCTTTTGCAGTTAGCTGCTGTAAACAAAAGAAGTTTGCAGTCAGATTGAAGCCAACTAATCTCTTGCTATGGTTCCTACCCAGATTTCTCCTCAGGAGCACAGACAGAAGAAAAGGCTTGCACGTAATTAGACCCACATTTTGGAAGGTTGGTCATAGCTTCAGAGTGAAGATTTCAGTATTAGTCATTGTGTTTAAAAGTCCCCCATTTGGTTCCACCAGAGGGCAGAATGCTATCCACGGACTTGTATGAATTCCAGTGCAGTGACACACTGGGGCTTCTGACCTGTGGTTGGTGGAACTGTGGATTAATGAGATGTCAGGAATTTGGGGAGAAGGAGAACCAGCTCAGCTGATGCTCCCCCCTTGGAACTTCTGGAGGTTCCAGCTGTGACCCCAGACGTACCCACACAGTCACACCAGATCTTGATGCTCATACCATTGGGAGACATCCACACAGCTCCAACATAATGAATTATCTCTACTGCCAAGTCACTGGTTTGCTTTTCATTGTAGAGAATATTCTGAGAACTACAAAGAATTAAAAGTTTGGCAGTTTTCTTTTACCCATATGTTTGTTATTCAGGCACACATCATTTGCCAACATTGCAACATAATCCAGGAGGAACCAGAAAAAAGGAAAAAAAAGTAAAGAACATAAAAGGGCCAAATGAAAAAGAGAGCTGCTACAGGCAAGCAGAAAGTCACTGTCCAATTCGTATCCTCCTGTAAAGTCCTCCATGCAGATTCTCAGGAGCTCACATCCTCCACTGCAGAGTGATCAGCACAAAGAGCATGTTAGGTCTCTGGGCTCCCATCATCCTGGAGCTCTGTGAAGTGGTAAAGTGTGGGATAAGAAGTCTGCTGCTGATTTGAAATTATCCATGAGGACTGCATCCAGCCAGCTTAGCCCTTGAGCTCTGGGACTCACACTGGCTACTTAGTTGAGCTGGTCTTCCTAGCAGGAAGACCCTCTGCCTTTCCAACAAACAGGGCACTTTCCAAGCTTGTGTTCCAAATATCCAAAGACCTTATGTTAGGGTTTGTGTCTGCAAATCCCCCCAAATCCTCATGCAGTCATGGGGCAGGCTTCTAGAGTTTATGATTGATTCATAGTCCAATATTGGAATTATGGGCATGAGTGCTACACCTGCCCTGGGGCGGGTAGTTTGCATACAGTGTACGGGAAGGAAAGAGGCTGCTGGCCACTGCTCTTCCCTTTTTGTCTGGCTGCTTTTGCCACTGTCTTCTGCTGCCATGAACGGTTGCCCTCTGCCATGTGCCACCCTGCCTTGGAGCCAGCCAAGTATGGACTGAAACCTCCACAGACTATGAGCTAAATAAACCTTTCCTTCCTTAATTCTGGGTGTCAGATATTTTGTCTCCGCAGTGAGAGAAGAGTAACCAAGACACCTTACTTCCTGCCAAGCGGGAAAACCTTATTTATTTATTTATTTATTATGTATGTTTTGGCTTTGGTCAGTCTATAGAGAAATGCAGGCAAAGTCCATAGCACTGAAGAGCGTTGGCAAGCCTTTGGTCTTTGCTTCATCTAGCTGTCCATTTGCTTATTTGTATGACTATCTTTTGTAGCAACTCCAGGGATTTTGAATTACCCTCTCCATTCATGGAGGCATTGTGTGAGGAAATATGATTTTAATTTACAGACAAAAATACATTTTCCAAATCTTCCCCTTCCACTTATTTCAATGAGTCTGCCCACCGAGTCATTTGCAAGGCAGTAGTATCTTGTTTTAAAATGTATGTAAATAATTCAAAGAGGGAAAATGAAACCCCACCTCTACAGCTGCTTCCAGGAACAGTGCAATGTTTTGCACTGATACAAGTCTTAGCCCAAGTTAGACTGTAAAAAGGAAGGTGTTTGGGTCGGGGCTTCCAGAACAGGTCTCACAAGGTTTTTGCATGGACAACACCAGGCTGAGCTCACAGCGCCCTGTAAGTCTCCCCTACTGTGCTCTCTGTTTTCAGCTGTTTTTCCCCTTCTCCGCCTGTCGTCTGTCCTGGCCTGGGAACCACGTTCCACTCAGAAGCTCCACTGCCTACCCCAGTGCCCTGCGATCTTCCATCTCTAGCTCGTTTACCTAATGTGCTTCTGTTCCTTAGATCTGGCCCCCGGACTCCCTCTCAACTAGGCCCTCCAATCTCTTTCACTTGAGAAGCTCTCTCTCCCTTTATACTTCCCCACTGCGCCTCACGTGTGATTGCAGGGCTTCCTCCTGTCAGCCTTGTGGCTCTGGCTGTCCATAGCCACAAGTTCTGCATCTGCAGATTCAACTAAGCTCTGTTCATAACTACTTTTTGAAACAGTGTGTCCATTTTGAGCAGGTGCAGACTTTTTTCTTGTCATTATTTCCTAAACAATACAGCACAACAACGATTTACATGGCGCTAGGTATCATAGATGATCTAAAGTGTATGGGAGAATGAGTGTAGACTCTGGGCAGGTCCTACGCTGTTTTGTGTAAGGGACTTGAGCTTTCGTTCTGGGCCCAGTCCCCACTGGTGCTTAGGGACAAGAGCCATTGGAATGTTTCTGTGTATGTCTTGGTACTGTCTCCCCGCAGCCCGTGCCCTTTTGGAAGTCACCGCTACTTCCACACAGCATCGGCAGCATCTCGAGGATAGAAGTGATGCCACAGGTGAACTAAGTCGATGGGATAGCGATGAAGCAAGAAGCCAGGACAACTAAGTAAAGTCAGAAAGACAAATGACACACTGGGGGGAAATACTGGCCACTTTATTACAGTTTCTTTAAGATATATGAAAAGCTTTTAAAATAAAAGGGAAAACTCCCTTTAGATACATTTTAGATCTACATAATGGTCACATTCATCATAGGGAATTTGTACCTGTGCTTGATATAACTTGATTCTCCTTTTCCCCATTTCCCTCCCTTCAGGGACTCTTCCCTATTTACAAAAAAGTGTAGTTTCCTTTTTCCCCTTTATTTTCTCATTTCTTCTTTCCCTTCTTCCCCTTCACCCCCCCCCCAGTTCTTCTCATTGGAACATTTTTTTTCTATTTCACAATATCTATTATACATTTTGGTCCTTATTTACACTTTTGGTTTCTCACACCAGAGAAACGATGCAGTACTTACACATATGTGTCCAGTTTTTTTTTTTAACTTAAGAGTATGTTCTCAAGGTGCATATATTTATTTAGAAATGTCTCAAGATTGTCCTTCTTTATTGCCAAGTAGTACTCCACTGTATAAAAAAAATCTTCATCAGTTGATGGGCATTTGGGCTGGAAAACTACCTTTAGAAAAATGAAAAAGAGATGAGAAAAATTTCACAGAAAAAAATGCCAGTGGTCCGAGGAGCATAACATTAATTTTGTCATAAAGGCAAAACAAGAAATATGAGTATGCTAGGCCCCTATTTATTCTCTAGAATATTTCTATTGATGACTTATTAATTTTGTGTTTTACTATATGAGAGCTTAATAGTAAAAATATCACAGAGATAAAACATTGAATTTTTAATATTTATTGTTTAAAACTGACTGTTTTTTGGTGTACAAATTCTTAAAAGGAGTGACACAAATAAATTGTTATATGAATTATAATGAAAATATCAAAGGCACTTCATAAAAGAACCTTTTCTTCAGTTATCATGCTTAAAACAGTCGCACATATAACAGCAGCACGTTCCACACACGTGTATCACTCACAGTGACACCACACGTGTCTTGCTTTCCTGACCTTTCCACAGGACACACTAGACACCCTAGTGGTCTTCCTGTTTTGCAAGGAGGTTCTGATCATATTTTACAGTGTGTAGTTAAAAGGAACCTAAAATACCAATAAAATACCATATTAAATTCTTCATATGCCTTGTGCATTTAGAACAGACATGAGCACTTTCACATCAGCTGTGTATTTACTTACAAAACCCAAAAGATAACATTAGAAACAAATTCCTATATGAGCTACAATAAAAGTACCAATAGAATTCTACAGTAAATATAAGCTTTGCTTCAATTGTCACACCGAAGGCAGTCTTCACACACGACAACTGCATGTTCTATGCACACGTATTGCTTACACTGATAGTACATGTTTTGTTTTCCTGTAGCTTTTGTTGGGCCAGGGTTTCAGTACACCATTCTGGCTGGCCTTGAACTCACTTTGTAGCCCAGGCTGGCCTCAATTTCACAGAGACTCTCCTGACTCAGCCTCCCCAGTACTGAGATTATAGGCATGCACCATTTCCAACTTTCCTGTATTATCTTGTAGGGTACAGTTGACATCTTATCTGTTTTCCTGTTGTCTTAGTAGGTCTTTATAATACTGTACCTGCCTGTTCATCTGTCAGCTCACCAGTATGCTTCACAATTTTTTGGCATAGTTCCCTGGGCAGAACTATGGTTTTCATCTGCTGTAAATGACCTCTTATGAGCTCTGCTCCCAATCCTCTAAGAAAATTTCTCCATGGTATTTTGCATTTGTTAATTTCTTTGTGAATTACCATACTATTTATGCTGTACATGTTTAGGATTGAGTAAAACACAGCCATGGGCCAATGCTTTGTGTTTCAAGTGACATCACACTTGTGATGTCATAACTCATCAACAGCATCGCCTCCTTAGGCTTTGCTTCTGTTGAGGTCTCCCTATCAATATTTCCATCATGGTTAAATGTTCACATCAGCAGTACCAGTTTGTTTTTCTTTGCCATATATGAGGTCAATGTTATATCTTTCTGTAATTCAAAGATTGTACTATACAGTTCTCTATTTTGAAATTGCAACATTTCTTGCTTTATCCCTGTGTACAGCTTCTCCACTGGTTAACTTGTGCTCTGTTAGCAAATGTAACATCAACTGGAAACTGGTAAACAATTGTTGAAGGTCACATTCCAATTAGTTAGGGAGATGGAAGCAATAAGTCTGTTCACAACATCATTCAGTTTACTACTATGCAAATAAGGACCTGACGGCTGAGGTCCAGGATAAATGTCTAAATTGAAAGCATAGTAAGTCTTCTCATCTAAAAGAGCATACATTTTCATGCCATATTTTGACCCATGGCTTTTCCATATGCCTTTTACATTCCTGTGATCACCATGAGAAATCCTTGCTAAGTACAGTAGATCTACGAGTGTTTTCAGTTCAGCTAATGAAGTGTCATAATAAATACACTTTTGTTGGTGCATACAGAACGCTTTGCTCGCATTTCAGCCCTTGTGTATTTCACAGCATGGCGGTGAAATGGCATTCTGCCCAATACCTTTAATCTCTGCCAAGATCCTCACTATGTTTTTGGACCTAGTCTGACATCGGATCATTCCATCTTGCTGCGTGGTTTGTTCCACTTTGCAGCATTTCAGTTAGTCAAATATGCGCTCGCACTGCGGTTTTCTTTATCGTCTGAACCAAGGTCTGTCTTCCTTGTGTCTGTATCGGTACATTCTTACTCCCCTCACTGTCACAGCAACTTTGGCTCACATGACCATCAACTCGTCGTCATCATCATCACACACCCGCACCACTCTTCTGCTATAAAAACACGTATGTTACCATAATTGGTCATCGTTGTCATCCGTGCATGAGTCATCTGATGATTCACTTTTGACCTCCTCCCAAACTTGCAAATCTGGTTTTTCATGTGCCATTGTACTGAACTGGGCTACTTCTAACAGAAAAATCAAAAGAAAAATTTTTAACAAATCCTGGAGAGATGTGGGTCTATTGGACCCTCTGTAATGCTTGGGTAAACATAAGCAAAACCAGTTCAATGGCACACAAGGTGGGGAAAAATCCTATTTTGCCAATTTTTCACACATGTACACATCTTGCCATTTGTCATACCAAATGGGTAAATACATAGATTACTTCCTATATCCCTCAGGGAAAGGTACTGAGACACATAGTTGATAACTGTTATACTAAAGTACAAATTTATAGCCAAAAATTCAGGGATGGGTTCACTGGACCCAGTGTTGTGTACCTTCATGAAAATTTGTTTAACCTCACTCATAGTAAGACAAGTACAAATTAAAATTACATTCCCTGAACAGACATCTAATAAAACACCTATCCAAAAAACCAGAATACACATTATTCTCAGGTGCACAGGGAACATTATCCAGGATAAACCACTTGTGAGGCTATAGCACAAGTCTTAGTAAATGCATTATTTTATTTTATTTTTTTAAAGTAAAAGAATAAAAACATATTAACAAACACAGCCAATTACAAAGTAGAACAAGAATAGTACAAGCAATGCTGAATTACAGACAAGGTGACAAGGAATTAACAATGGTTGTTGTATTACATATTGATAACTTCAAAGTGGTTACTTAGGAAAACAAATACAGACATGCAAGATTGATCAAATAACTAATCATTAACTATTCCTTTCAGTAAGGCAATAGAAGTCAGTAGAACAACTATGTTAGCCATTCTGCCTATACATATATACATAATTGTCCCCTTCCTTCTTTTCTCTTTTCCCTCATCCCATTTGCTCTTTACTTTTGAGCAGCTTCATTTCATAATGTTTATCATACCTCCTAATTTTTATTCACTCTTTCAGGTTCTTACACTAGTGAGACAATACATTGCTTATACATGCAGGTGTGATTTATTTCACTTATGAGTGTGGTCTCTAATTGTGACCATTTACCTATAAAAGCCCCTAGTTTGTCTATCTTTATAGCTGAGTAATATTCTGTTGTATAAAAATGCCACAATTTTTTTATCCAATCCTCAGTGGATGGACATTTGGATTGCTTCCACTATTTAGCAATTACAAATTGTGCTGCTATAAACATGGCTAGACATATATCACTGTGATATGATGTTTTCAGATCTTCTGGGAAAATACCCAGAAGGGGAATAGCTGGGTTGAATGGGACCTCTAGACCTAGTTTGTGGAAGAATCTCCAAACTGATTTCCACAGTGGTTTCACCAGTCTGCCTTCCCACCAGCAGGGGAGAAGAGTTCCTATTTCTCCACAGCCTTACCAGCATTTTTTATTGGTTGATTTCTTAATGCTAGCCATTCTTACTAGGGTAAGATGAAATCTCAACATTGTTTTAATTTGCAGTTATCAAATGACTAATGATGTTGAACATTTTCTCATGTACTTATTTGCCATTTGTATTTCTTTATCTGAGAAGTGTGTATTCATCTCAGATGCCCATTTTAGGATTGGGTCTTTGAATTGGGGGAGGTTGATGTCTTTTAATTCTTTGTATGTTCTAGATAGAAGACCTTTGTCTGAGGGACAGACAGCTAAAATTTTTTCCCAATTTGTGGGTTTTCTTTTTACTCTGCTGCTAATTTCTTTAGATGTGTAAAAACTTTTCAGTAAGATGAGGTCCCAGTTGTTGATTCTTTGAAGTATTTCATGGGCAGTTTGGTTTTTGTTCATAAACTGTCTGCCTACCCCTATGTCTTCAAGATTTTTACCACTTTCTCTTCCAATAGATTTAGTGTTTCTGTTTTAATATTGAGATCTGTGATCCATTTTGACTTGAGTTTGGTGCATGGTGATAGACTTGGGTCTATTTCCACTCTTTGGCAATTGGCAAGCCAATTTTTCCAGCACCATTTATTAAAGAGGCCATCTTTCTTCCAGTGAGCTTGTCTGGCCCCTTTATCAAAGATTAGGTGCCTTTGCGTGGTTGTGGTTGTAGCTACATCTTTCAGTCTGTTTCATTGATCCTCAGGTCTGTTTTTTAGCCAGTACCAGGTTGATTTTATTACAGTAGTTTTGTAGTATAGTTTCAGGTCAGGGATTGTGATTCCATCTGACTTGTCTTTGTTGCCCAGGATTGCTTTTGCTATTCTTAGTCTCTTCTGGTTCTAGCTGAATTTGAGGAATATTTCCCCTAGATCTCTGAGATATGTTAATAGTATTTTAATGGGAATTTCATTGAATCTGTGCAACAATTTTAGTAGTATGGTCATTTTCACAATGTTAGTTCTTCCTATCCATGAGCAAGGAATATTTTTCCATTTACTGATGTCCTCTTCCATCTCTTTTTTCAGGGTACTGTAGTTTTCACTGAATAGATCTTTTACTTCTTTTGTTTGATTGATTTCTAAATATTTCAGTTTCTTGGATGCTATTGTGAAAGGTATGGTTTCCTTAATTTCTCTCTGTTTGTTGTTTGTGCACAGGAATGCTATTGATTTTTGAGTGTTGACTTTGTATCCAGCTATTCTGCTGAATTTGTCAATTAATTGAAGGAGTCTTCTTGTGGAGTTTTTGGGGTCTTCCATGTAAAGTATCATGTCATCTGCAAATAGTGATAGTTTTACTTCTTCCTTTCCTGTCCTTATTCCTTTTATTTTTCTCTCTTGTCTAATTGCTCTGGCTAGTGCTTCCAGAACTATGTTGAATAGGAGTGGTGAGAGTGGACATCCTTGTCTTGTTCCTGACTTTAAAGTGAAAGCTTTCAGTTTATGTCCATTTAATATGATGTTGGCTGTTCGTTTGTCAAAGATGGCTGTCTTGGTTACTTTTTTCTCATTGTTGGGACAAAATACCCAACACCCAAAGTGAAGGAAGGAAAGGTTTATTGAGCTTACTGTTTGTGGAGGTTTCAGTACATACTTGGCTGCTTCTGAGCCACAGGAGCACATGGCAGAGGGCAACAGTACATGGCAGCAGTACACAGCAAAGCAACGAGCACAAGAAGGGAGGAATGGCAGCTAGAATGGCAGCAGCAGCCTTTCTCTCCTTTACATATACAAATTATCTGCCCTAGGGTGGGTATAGCTCTCACACCCATAATCCCAGCATTGGATCATGGATCAGTCATAAACTCTAAGAGTCACCCCATAACTGCATGAGGATTTGGGGAGACATGCAGACACAAATCATCACAATGGCTTTGATAGGATGAGGTAAAGGCCATCTATTCCTATTTTCTGTAGGGTTTTTACCATGTATGCATGTTGGACTTTGTCAAAAACTTTTTCTGCATCTCTTGAGATGGCCATGTGTTTTTTGTCTTTGGCTTTATTGATATGGTGTATTACATTAATTGATTTATGATTATTGAACCATCCCTGCATTCCTGGAGTGAATCCAACTTGGTCATGGTATATTATTTTCTTTATGATTTTCTGCATTCTACTTGTTAGTATTTTATTGAGTATCTTTGTATCTATGCTCATTAGGGAGTTTGGTCTGTAATTATCTTTCTTGGTTGGATCTTTCTCAGGTTTTGGTATCAGTATAACACTTGCCTCCAGAAATGAGTTAGGGAGAATTGCTCTCTTTTCAATTTCATTGAAGAGTTTGAGCAGCGTTGGCATTAAATCTTCGCTGGATATTTTATGGATTTCTTCTGTGAATCCCTCAGGGCCTGGGCTTTTCTTTGTCAGTAAGTTTTTAACCACATTTTCAATATCATTAATTGATATAGAGTTGTTCAGGATTTTTATATATTCCCGATTCAACTTTGGTAGAACTTTGTACATATCTAGGAATCTGTCTATTTCTTCTGAGTTTTCTATCCTATGGGAGTAAAGATTTTCAAAGTAGGTATTAATGATCTTTTGAATTTCTGTAGGATCTGTAGTGACTTCCTCCTTTTCATTCCTTACTGCATGAATTTGAGTGTTTTCCTTTCTTTTTTTGATAAAGTTGGCTAGGGGTTTATTAATTTTATTTATTCTTTCAAAGAACCAACTCTTTGATTCATTTATTTTTTGTAGTATTTTCTTCATCTCAATTGCATTAATTTCTGCTCTGATCTTTATAATCTCCTTCCTTCTATAGGCTTTGGGCTTGACTTGTTCTTTTTCTAAAAGTTTTAATGTGCAGCATTAAGCTATTTATTTGTTCTCTTTCTGTTTTCCTTCTGTTGAGTTCGCTGCTATAAATTTCCATCTGAGGACTGCTTTCATTGCATTCCACAGATTCTGCTAAGTTGTATTTGCATTTTCGTTTGTAGATATTTTTTAATTTCTTCTTTAATTTCTTCTGTGTCCCATTGGCTGCTCAGTAGGTTGTTGTCTAATTTCCAAGTGTTTATGGAGTTCCTTTTGTCATTAATTTCCAATTTCATTGCACTGTGGTCAGATAATATGCATGGGATAATTTCAGTTCTTTTGCATTTAGTTAGATATGCTCTATGGGCTAGAATATGGTCTATTTTAGCGAACATCCCATGTGCAGCTGAGAAAAGTGTGTCTTCTGATGTTGTGTGGTAGAACACTCTGTATACATCTACTAAGTGCATTTGTTCACAGGTTTGGTTCAGGTCTATTGTTTCTTTGCTGATTTTTTGTCCAGTTGACCTGTCTCTTTGTGTCAAAGTGTTGTTGTGTCAATAGTGTTATTAAGTATTTGGTTTTTCATGTCTGTTAAGATTTGTTTTATACAGTTTGATGCTCCAATATTTGGTGCATACATGTTTATGATTGTTATCTCTTCCTCTTGCAGTTTTCTCCTAACTAGTATGTAGTGACCTTCTTTATCTCTTTTGATTGTTTTCAGTTTGAAGTTTATATTGTCTGCAAACATAATAGCTGCCCCTGCTTTTTTTCTGGGATCCTGTTGCATGGAGAATTTTTTTCCATCCTTTGACTTTCAGTCTATGGATTTCCTTTTGAGTAAAGTGTATTTCCTGCATACAGCATATCATTGGATTTTGTTTCTTAATCCACTCTGCCAGTCTGTTTCTTTTGACTGGTGAATTGAGGCCATTTACATTAATGGTTGTAACTAATATATGTGGGCTTATCTTTGTCATGTTATTTACTTGCTGTTGGTTTCCTATTTTGCTATCTTCCTTGCTCTGCTTGAGGGTTCCTTTCTATTGCTGTTATTGAGATTGTGGTCTCTTTTATTTCTGTCTAGAATATCTTTTAGTACTCTTTATAGAGTTGGTTTGGCACTCATGAAGTTCTTCAGTTGTTTTTTTGTCATGGAAATATTTTATTTCTCCATTAAATTTGAAGGATATTTTGGCAGGATACATCAATCTGGGTTGGATGCTGTTTTGTCTTAGGACCTATAATACTTTGTTCCAAGCTCTTCTTGGTTGGATGGTTTGTGTTGAGAAGTCTACTCTGATTCTGACGGGCTTTCCTTTATAGGTGATTCATTCTTTTGTCTAGCAGCTTTTAATATTCTGTTCTTTTGCTGGGTATCTGGGATCCTGATTATATTACATCTGGGTGGTTTTTTTTTGTTTTGTTTTTTGTTTTTTTTTTTTTTGGTTATGGGTAGCTGGTGTTCTATACGACTCATTTACCTGTACATCAGAATCTTTTTCCATGCTTGGGAAATTTTCTGCTATTATTTCTACAAATATTCTTTTATGTTGTTTGTGTTGCCTCCTCCTGTTTCATTGACTCCTATTAGTCTTACATTATTTCTCTTTGCCTCATCATGCAGTTGAATTGATTTTTCCTGGATCCTTGTTGATTTTAAGAGATCCTTCCTTTCATGATCATTAGCTGCCATGCTGTCTTCAATATCTTAGATTCTATCTTCAGCTTCATTCAAGCAGTTTTGCCAACTTTCAATGGAAGCTCTGATTTCTAGTATATCTCTTTGAATCTGTTTCATGCATTCTAGTTCTGTCCTGTATTGTTCATTTAATGTTTCCATCATTTTTCTATGCTCATCTATTTTTTTATGTATTTCATCTTTAGATGTACTGAGCAGTTCTTTCATTATTGATGTTATTTCGTTTTTTACTTGGGCGATTATTTCTGATCTGATTTCTTCTATGGCCTGATGGAGTTATTTCTTTACTTCAGATTGATCATTTCAGATATTTCAGTTATGTGGCTTCCAAGTTTTCCTATGTCAGTGTCTCTTGGCCTTGTTCTGAGGGAGTTGAGTTCTGAGACTGCATTTTTCTCCTACATCTTGTCATTTTGGATGTCAGATGCAAAGTGCTGAGCTGCAAGCTACCCAGGCAGCTCACCGAAGGACTCTAGGGAACCTAGGTTACTTCGCTATCAGACTTATCCCAAGATAGTAGAGGGCAGTGGACCACTGGGCCCAGGATCCCCAGGTAATTGGTGGAGTGCATGGCTCAGACCACAACTGCATGGTAGGGGAATGCTGGTCTTTGGTACCAGGGTCTCCAGGCTGTGGATGGAAAACACGCAGGCCTCAGCAATGAACCTGATGGTGGCCAGACAGGGGCCGCTGCTCTGGGATCCTCAGGTAGCTGGTTGTGGGAGGGCAGGCCTCACCTCCCAACCTAGAGGACCACAGATCCCGGGGCTGCTTCCATGCTGCAAGCCTCACCTGCCAACAGAGAAGTCCACAGAGACAGGCCCCTCCTGATCCACTTCCCTGGGCCCAAGCTGCTTCCCTGTCTGAAAGGAGTGGGGTGGAGAGTATGCACAGGCCTCACCCACCAACGGAGAGGTTCACAGAGATGGGGCCACTCCTGAGCCACTTCCCTGGGCCCAAGCTCAATAAATGTAAATAGACTGAAATTACACAAAATATACTCTCCAACCACAGTGGAATCAAATTAGAAATCAATAATAGAAATTGAGAAATTTGAAAATATGTTCACTTAAATTCCATAACACTAAGTAACCAGTGAGTTAAAGAAGTAACAAGAAAAATCCAAACATACCTTAAGAACAACAAAATAAACCCGTCAAAACTTATGGGACATGGTGAAAGCTGTGCTCTGATGAAACATAGCTGTGAATGTCCATCTCAAAAGTGAAAGACTTCAATTCAATAACACAATTTTCAACATAATGGAACTAGAATAAAAAGAGAAATTACACCCCAATCAAGTAGAAAGAAGGCTGTAAGACTAAAATATAAACAAATAAAATAGAGAACATAAAACATGAAATCACAAATTCATTCTCTGGAAAGGTCAACAAAATTGACAAACCTTAGGTCAGTGCTAAGGCCCTGGGTCCAATGCCCAGCATTGGGGGAAAAAAAGATTTAAAAAACTACTAAAATCAGGTCTAAAAGAGGGGACATAACTACAAACCTTCTATAAATAAAAAAGATCATGTAAGGGAACAGCATAAACAACTAAACATCAAGAAATTCAAAGCCAAAATGAAATGGCCAAAGTTCTGGAAAGACACAAATTATTAAAATTGCTTCAAGAAAACACAGAAAATTCCAGCCAGGCTTATAAAAAGTGAAAAAATTGAAATAGTAATTTACAAACATTTACAAAGTAAACTGCAGGCCCAAATAGCTTCACTGGTAAAATCTAGCAAACTTTTAAAGAAAAATTAAAACCAATCCTTCACAAACTTTTACAGAAAATAGAGGAAGAACTTTACCACTTCCTTTTGAGACTCGTATTAGCCTGATACCAGACAAGTACATCACAAGAAAACAAAACCATACACCCAAACTATACTGAGATACCAGTTTCTAAGGAGATTAGCAAACATCTAAAAATTCAAGCCATGTTTTCTGTTGGTGAGGCAGCACAAAAATAACTCATGAAA
This sequence comes from Dinomys branickii, assembly GCA_004027595.1. Taxonomy (NCBI): domain Eukaryota; kingdom Metazoa; phylum Chordata; class Mammalia; order Rodentia; family Dinomyidae; genus Dinomys; species Dinomys branickii. The sequence continues at coordinate 54,633 of PVLD010008055.1, forward strand.
TGCTGGTGGAAATGTAAAATGATAGAATCTTCACTAAATTTCACAGTATTAGCAAATTACATGTACTTTTACACTTAATCCCAGCAACCTCATTTCTAGAAATCTAAACTAAAGACTCCTGGCAGATGCAAAAGGTGATGTGGCCAGGCTTTTGTTGCTGTTGGTTTGTAAAGACTGAGAACTGCTGGAGGGGCCCTTGTTAGGGGACTGGTTGGATCAACTGGCCTGCATTCACCCAGGCACTAGGGCTGCACAAGTATACAAAGAAATGGTGGGGGGAGCTGTGTGATCCTCAGGACAAGTGAAGTAGTTAGGTGCAAACAATACTTAGAATTTATGTGAGAAAGAGGAGGCGGGAAACAAATACATGTGCATATTTAATATTAAAAAAAAATGAAAATCGTTTTCTTAAATTTGCCTGTGGTAGGGGAAGAACTAGGAAGAGGGCTGGAGATAGACAGTAACCAGGCCCCAGGAAATAAATCTTGTTTGCAGACTTGACACCGTAGTACTGTCAGTGTTGCATATCATTATGACACAAAATCAAATTTAAAAGACAATTTCTAAAACTCCAAAGGCAAATTACACAAGTAAATTTTATGGTGTCAAGTTTTCAGAATAACCAGAGGAGAACTATTTTAAGGGATTTAAAACCCCTAACCAGCTTTTCCTAAAGTAAAAAAGAACAACAAAGCAATGCTTTAAATTTCTTTCCATTTCTTTTTAGTGGTAATATTGGTATTGTTTCTCTAAACAACACTCAGGATAAAGCAAAAGAGGAATTATGTTAATTTTGTTAGGAGTAAGACTTCCAGTATTAGCCAAAAAAGACACGAATACAACATGAAGGAAGTTAAATCCTTGCTGTTCAAACTTGGGTAGAAATTGTTAGTATGAACCCATGAAGCATTTTCTTTAAAAATGCACACACATACATACATACACACGCATGCATGTGTGCAGAACTTTGTCATTCAGCCCGGTATTCTCTGTCATTCTAAGGCCTGGGAATGCCTCCTTTTAGAAGGACATATTGGCTTCTAAATATCATTTCCCACAAAGCAAATCCAGGGCGCATTGGAGAAATGACTGAGTTCAGATTTGAGGTAAGATATATACCAAATGAGTCAGGACATCTTTTCATTTCAGAAGTCAGGGACATCTCCCAGACTCCGGGGTGGTGTGATAAGGAGCCTATGTAAAATTAGGACAATTCAAGCAACAGTGAGGAAAACAACTGCTGTGGACTGAAATGTCCAAACCCATGAATTCATACTCTGAAAAAGGAAACACCAAAAGAACCATCTTATTACTCTGGAGATGAAAACCATTTCCCTTATTTTTCTATTCAAGTGACCTCAAGGTGACCAAAACTGACCAAACCAATTTTCTCTTTCTGGATATATTCCCTTCAAAAAGTGAAGAACAGGCCATCAAATTAGAAAATCATTTCACAGGTGCTCATTATATAATGACTCTCAACAATCATCACTGAAGGTGGTAGATGTCACCAAAGAGAGACGACTAGACATCCCAATCTTGCTATGGAATGATATTCCAATGTGAATGAAAGTCTCATGGCAAAAGTCCACACTAAACCTGAACAGGTTTCAGATTTAACTACTGGGCAGGCAATGCGGGGAATTAGGGAGCAGGAGAAACTCGACAACTCACTGTAGTCTCCAAGGACCCAGAGAAACTGAACCAAGTGACCCTTCAATAGGAACCTGAACCAAGACTTTAGGCTTTGTAGTCTGGCTCCCATTTTCTTCTCAGTGGCCCACAGAGGCCCACACAGATGAGCACACAGGTGACCATCCCAATATCTTGCACCACGTGTGAACACCAGCAGCCCACTTTCTTCCTCTGAGCCTCAGTGTCCTTTTTTCACTACAGGGAGACCGCATCTCCAAGGCTGGGTGTGATCAAGTGGGTTAGTACTCAGAGAGCAGCCAAGCCGGGCCCCCACACCTTTGGCGTTCCTGCAGCTAGGGTTAGCGCTGCTGTTGTTTGTTCAGGTGGCCCATTGGACGCATGAGGACTCTCCATGGTTCTCATGCATTGTCCCCATGTCCTGGTGACACCCACGAGCAGGAGGCCTCAGTATCTGGGCGTTCTGTTCAGATCCACTCCCACCCACAGCTCTAAATCAGCTCCATCCACTAGTAACATACTGTGAGCCACAGCTCTGCACTGCATTTAAATTTTTTCTAGTAGTCAAGTCTTGAAAAGTGAAATAGGAGCAGTTGAAAAAAGTTAATAACATATTTCACCCAACCTGATTTACCCAAGATATTTCACTACGCAATCAATGTAATTATCATCCCAAGTCTTGGCAATCCTGTGCATGTGTTTTTTTTTTCTGCTCAGGACACACAATGGGTCAGATTATCTGGTGCATTTTGAGTGCTCAGTAGTCGCGTGTGGCTTGTGGCCAGTGTGTGGGGTATCACAGATTTCACTTTAAAGTTTCACAGAGCTGGACCCAGGAAGGAAGCTGTTCTCTTGGAGAAGGCTGGGGCTCCTCTTCTGATATTATATTACTGTGAGGAAGAGCTGGTTTGCTTAGGGAAGGGCCACTAAGAGAGGCACTGTCTAGAGACCACCAATGTTAGGCCTCATTGGACCTGACTGCCGTGTTGGGCAGCCTCTACTATTGTGACAAAATATTTGAGATAATAAACTTATAAGGAGGGAAGGTTTGCTTGGGCTCACGATTTCAGAGGCTTCAGGCTATGGTCGATTGGCCCATTGCTGTTAGGCCTGTGGTGAGACAGAAGCTAAACTGCTCACCTAGTGGCTGGGAGACGAAGAGAGAAGGGGGAGGAAGGGTCCCATATTCCCTTCATGCACATCTCTAGTGTCTCACTTCCTCCCGCTGGGTCATTCCTGGGTCTTGGGATCTTCCTGATCCAAACTGTGCACCACCAAGCTCCCATGCTTCTCAGCCAGGACAGGGCTGCCTCACTTCCTGTGAGGCCTTCTCTGGCCATTCCCAGGATGGTTCTTGATGCCCCAGGAGAACACTGCATGTAAACTCTGTCTCATCTGGTGCTGTCAGCATGAGGGCTGTCTGACCATCCCTCTGCTCCTGGAAGGGCTCCTGCTAAAGCTGTGACCCTGTTGGGCCTCTGGAGCCAAACACCAGGAGCCAGGAAAGACAAGCCAGGAGCCGGGCCAGGGCCACTGCTATGCTGGCACTGCCACCCCGACCAGGTCTTCCACTGACACATACAACCCAGTTGGACATGTAGGAAGCCAAGCTTCGCTCCCCACCCACTTCTGTACCCAAACTGTTTGGATAAGGTTGTCACTCTTTCGTGGCCACAGACCTGGGAGAAGCTGACAGAAAGGCAGGACCAATTTCCCTCCCTAGTAAATGGCTGGGCCGTGTACACAGTACTGCACCTTTTGCGAGTTGAGAGACTTCCTGAGCCCCTTGAGCACTGTCAGGCACAGGCAGGACCTCCTGCAACTTAGGGGCTGAGAGAGTGGCTCCCACTACACCGCCCTCTGGGAGGTCAACATGCCAGCCTGAGCCGGTCCTGTTCCACCGCATGTGCTTTCTGGGCAAGTCAGCCACTCATAAGCATTGTTGTCCTCAACCGTGCAATGGGAGCATCTCCAACTGTCCCTGCGTCCCAGCTCTCTGCATTGCTGCTGGCTCCTCTGTGAGGTGAGAGGGGCCCCATGCCCAAGAAACTCACAAGCACCCAGGGCAGATGAGGCCCCTGCAGAGATTATTTCAGGATTTAGGTGTTTCTCATGCAGCGAGCCTGAGAAAGCTCACTGAAAGCTGGAATAAGCATGCATGTTCTTACGGCAAATCCTACAAGCTGCTGCTGTGGCAGTTTTGGGGTAACTGTGGGTACCTGTCGGGCTGCTGCTGAGAGGGCGAGGATTAGAAGCTCCCAGGTGGGGTGAGAGTCATGTGGGAGTCATGCTGCTTTTGCAGCTGGGTTCACCTCGACCTCTGGCCCAACCTCAGATGACTTAAAAAGGATTAGCAATAATTAGTACTATGTGCCTCTTTCCCGGCTCACCAGGGTGCGGGCACTGGCCGCCTGATGGGAGGTTTCTGAAAGGATAATTATGTCCAATTGTCTCAATTATGTAGACCAGGCTGACATTTTTAACAGGGGAGGGTCTGGCTGGGCGTAGGGGCAGTGGGGGGTCACTTCAAAGGGAGTGTTCCACGGCCCATCTCTCTCAGGTCGCAAGGCTGCATCTGTGGGTTCCCACACTGGGTGGGCTGGGAGCTTGGGGCCCTGGTTTCCTTGTCTGGCCTGGGAGCCAGGTCATGTGGCCATTGCCTGACAGGGATCATGAGGACCTGGGCTTGGTGCTCACATGCTCCTCATGTGGACTGCTCCTCTTAAAGGGAAGACCCCCCTCACTCAGCTTCCTGCCTCAGCTCGAGGAGGAAGCTGGAGGAGCCCAGGCTGTACCGCTCCCACTCTGCTGCAATGGCAAGTAAGTTGAGATGATGGCAAGCCCAGGTGCGGGTGAGCTCAGGCGGTCACAAGCTCAGGTGTACAAAACATCAGGTGCGGGTGAGCTCAGGCGGTCACAAGCTCAGGTGTACAAAACATCAGGTGCAGGTGAGCTCAGGCAATGGTTACAAGCCCAGGTGCGTGGCTTGCTTCCTGGGACCTCTGGCTCCTGTCTCGCAAAGGCTGGCTGGACAGGGCCTCATGGGAATGGGTGTTGGATCTGTGTTCAGCCTGGATTCCAAGAGGCTGTGAAAAGGACAGGTCTGCCGGATTGCTTGGCTTGAGGGGACAAGTACTGTGTTAGCAGTCGCTGAACAGCGCAAATGCCTGAGATTAGTTCTAAATGCAGGCCCTCTGAGACTGCTCAGAAGTCCCTGCAGCTCCTTCCATCCCTTTCTCCGGGGAAATCTGCCTCCTTAGAAACTCCCCAAAGCCTGACGTGCATGGGGTGGGAGTTTGTACCTGTAAGCCTGTATCATCAGATGTTTTAATTATTAAAGCCTTAGAGGAAGGATTGGATAGATTGCACTGGATTATAAAGCAAGATCAGTATTCCCTCTCATTGCCAGTGAGAATGTGAAATGGTTTCTGGCAGGCAGTTCAGCAGCTTGTACTAAAGACCAGCAATTATGTATCTAGAAATCCACCCTAGGAAATAATCCTGAAGGCATGCCAAAAATTACACAGCATTGTTTACTACAGAGCAACACAGTGAACAATCCGTCTGTCTAACCCTGGAGGATGGGCTCGTAAATCAGTCTGTCCACAGGGTGAAATAATATAATGAATTGCATTTTAAGTAACAGAAAACATATACAGTGATGAAGTGCAGAATGATCATATTTTATGTCCGTGCACACATCTAATTTATTCACAGAATAAAGTCTTAGGAGCACATGGAAATGTTACCTGTTGTTATTTTAGGATGGAGGCCTTATGAGCAAAGGTCTACTTTTTGTACCTCTTCTTTTGTTTTCCTCTTCAATAATTTTCTGTAACAAGAAAATTTTTAGCAAACAATACATTTTTAACCCGAAACACCTTTTTTCAACCTTAGCAAAATTTGGTACATGGTGGGGGAAGTAAAGGAAAATGATGATATTTGTAAGAACTGTGCTTGGGTCCACGAGGGGTGGTAACTAAAAACGGAGCTGGGGAGAAGGAAGACGAAACAAATTTGCTCAGTCTGAATTAAATGTTTAGGAAGGAAGGAAAAGAGAGTCCACCTCTGGGTTAGTGGACCTGAACGGTATGAGTTTGATTTTGAGCAGGTCTGTCTCTGGCAGTGTTTCCCAAATTTTATAAACTGTCTAGCTGCAGTTTTAATTCATGGCATTTGCAATTATATTTGTAGCATAAACTGGCCACTCTCCACGGCTTATTTTAGGCCCCAGAAAATGTCACTGGAAACTTAAACTCATGTTGAATGTGTTCGCTGTAATTGTATGTTTGCTTAGTTATTTTCTAGAAGAAATTTGGAATTTGGTTTGGTTTGGCTCTTTGTAACCTCGTTTAATTGTTTTGCAAAGTTAATTAGCAGAAGAAATGAAATGACATGTGGCTATCTGAAATTGCTAGTTATCTTCATTCTGAACTGACTGCAAATAAAAGATTTTTTAATAATCTAACACCCCCTTACTTGGAGCATTCAATGTTTTTAAAAAATTCTTTTGTGCTTGGGTTGTAAAATGTTTTCAAGATGTTCTGTTACTCTGTGTGTGTGTGTGTGTGTGTGTGTGTGTGTGTAAGTGTGTGTGTGAATCCTGGACCTGAAAAAATGGAAGCCCTCAACCAAGGGAATAATGGGTTTCATTTCCGGTGCCTCCCCATACCTAGAGGTAAACAGAATTCCATGTCTGAAAATTTCCATAGAAAAGCAGGAGTAGCCTGACACAGGCTGCCTCCAGGGCGCTTCCCATGCACACGTGCTGCATCCCTCCTTTCCTAGTGTTGATGTTAGACACGGCCCTGGGTGAACGAAGCACAGCACCCCTGAGAGCAGCCAGGGTACAGGAAATGGATCGGTGCCTGACCCAGACACACCTCACACAGCAGCAGGGTATACAGGTTCTCCTGTAGAGTGTACCTATTACCATCTGCCTCATGATTTTCCAGAAAATTTGTCTTCACTTGTTGTGCAGGGGAAAATGCACTCACCCTCCTGGAGATGATTTCAAGGACCCATGTCAGCCGCTAGACTCCCCTCCCCAGCTGCCAGGCCCTTCTCGTTGCTGTGCACAGCCCATCCCCTACTTCTGGCTTCCAGCGCACCCTGCCTGCCCCCTCCGCTAACACGGCAAGCACACGTGTTTTCCACACTCAGCACAACTCATCTATCCCCTATCTGCTTCCAGGGGTGGGCAATACTTGGTATACCTAAAAGCAAAGGTCATGTTTGTGTCGGGCAGCCCCTCTCCTGTGGTGCGCTGTGCTGGGGTAGGCGGGCTCCTCCAGCACGGTGAGGTTGGAAGCCCACGGATCAGGGATCGTAACCACTGGAGTGTTAATGACTGTAGAAGTAACTCTGAATGTGTGAAGTTGTGAAGCAAGACAGAAGATCTCGAAAAGTGCTGTTCACACCCTTCCCCTCTTCCACAGCCCTCTCGCTACTCCCTGGGCTTAGTGCTTTGCTAACTGTCACTGGGGCCAGCACCACCCGATGGAAATAACTTGTAAGCCACCAACCTAACTTTAAATGATCCAGTAGCCACATTTTGAAAAGTAAAATAGTAAAATTTACTCTAATTTTATATTTTATTGAACTCAACATATCCAAACTCTTATCATATCAACCTGTAGTGAACATCAAGAATTTGTTCACAAGGTATTTTATGTCTCCTTTGTAAAATACTGAGCCTTTGAAATCCCGCTAAACATCTCGGGGGAGCCCACATTTAGATGTGGTGCGTGGTGGTGTGCTGTCTTCCACTTTTACCCCCTGTGCATCTCAGAGCAGATGGCATTTCAGGTGCTCACATGCAGATAAGATCTACCGGTTGGACAGGTCAGCTCTAGCCCTTTTTGCCCCAGGGAGATCGTCCTTATATAGTTAAATCCTACCAGGAAGACCTTGTAATACATCCTGTTTTTTCCATAAATGATAGAGATGTTTATTCTTTTCAGACTTCAATAACTCTGTTTCAGTCTGTTTAATTGTTGAATAATCCATGACTTTGTGCATCATAATTGGTTTAGCCAGTCCAGGAGGGCCTAACACTTCACAGGTCTAGTGCCAGGGCACATAGTGGGGCAACTTCCCATGTCCTGGGACACCTTAGAGAGATACCAGGACCTGGAGCGAGAGTGAAGAATACAGCTCTGGAAAAGGAGAGGGTGCCCCCTATGGGAGCCAGGTGGGAATGGGAGGCTGGCTCTGGGCCTCTGATCTCCCTTGCAGCACTGAGCTAAGCAGCAGCCCTGAGGCCCAGGGCAGGCGCGAGGACAATAAGGAGAGGCCTTCCTTCCCAAGTACCTCACCCTTCTGAATAAGCGAGCAGGAAATGCTGGAAATCATTGAAAGGGGAACTGCTGAGGGGCCCCAGGATCCTTGCTGGAATCCTTCCCAGGGCCCCAGAGAGTCCAGGAGAAGCAGCTGATAAGGAGCCAGGAAGATGCAACGCTCCTTGACCCTAGGTTGTGTGATTCTGTTTCTCTTTCTCCTTTTGTTAATTCTTTCAAAATATTTTATTGCAAAATAAAACAGTTAGAAATACAGTCATGTACACATAGTGATATTTCAGTGATAGACCCCATGTATATGACAGTGGTCCCATAAAATTAAAATGAAGCTAAAATTTCCCATTGCCTAGTGCTACTGCTGTAGCCATCAAAATGTGCTAGTACCGTGAATTATACACTTGTGCTGATGGTGGTGGGAACAAATGTACTGACTGCACTGCCCCCTGGCAGTGCACACAATTTTGGCCGGTACATAGTACTAGATGATGCTAACGACGATGCTACCAGTTTATGTACTTACTATGCTACAATTTGTAGCTTTTCAGAGTATTTTGGTTTTTTTCTACTTAATAAAACAGTATTCCATGTTACACCAGCAGCACCTTCATACTTGTAGTCTTCTTGTAAGTACACACCCTGATGTTGGCACAATGACAAAGTCACCCAGCCACACATTTCTCAAACTGTGTCCCAGCACTACTGCATGGCTGCAGTGCATAACATGCCTGTGTTCCGCTAAAGGGCCAATGATGCAGCAGACCCTTGTGCACTGCCCAGAGGTCCCGGGTCTGCTCAGATCGCGTCCCTTGCCTCCCAGGCACAACCCTGCCTGACTTTTTAATGCTTAGTCTCTTGTTTTTCTTTACATTTTGTGTTTCTGGTTTTGAAATTAACATGGTTTTGATTTAAAAATTTGCTGAGATGAAGTTTATAGGAAACAACAAATGGCTTTGAAGTGAGCAATTCAGCGGTTTTTAGCACAGTTGCAGTGTGGTGCAACCACCTGTATCCAAGACACTCCTGTCGCTACAAAGTGAAGTTCTGGCCCTGGTTAGTGATTTCTCTCCTTCGTCACTTCCCCTCAGCCCTGGAAAGCATCAGTCAATGTTTTGCCTCTGTAGATTCATTCTACCATGGATGTTTCATCTAAATGAAATCATACAGTATCTGTCATCTTGCACCTGGCTTTGTTCACTGACCGTAATGTTCCCAAGGATTGGCAGTGTTGTAGGATGTTTTGTAACTTTGCTCATTTTAATGACTGGATAATATTCCATTGTATGTATATTCCACACTTTGTTTATAAGTTCATCCACACACTAACAGCCATTTCGGGCATTTCTACCATTAGGCTGGTGCGAACAGTGGTAGTATGAATGCACATCGGTTTTAGTCTTTGTTTTCAATTCTTTGGGTATATACATAACAGGATAATTGTTGGGTCATGTGGCAATTACATATGCATTTTTCTTTTTGAGGAACTCTCAAACTATTTTCCAAAGTGAATGCACCATTTTGTATTTCCACTAGCATGCTAGTTGCCCCACATCCTTGCAAATATGCATTACTGTTTTATTTGGGGAGCTGTGGGAGAAGGATATCATAGCCACACTAGTATGGTTAAATTTGTACCTCATTGTGGTTTTGATTTACAATTACTTAATGACAAATGATGTTGAGCACCCTTTCATTTGCTTATTGGTCACACATATATCTTTCCCTTGGTGAACTGTCCATTCCTGTCCTTCGCTTATTTTGACTGGTTTGTTTGGCTTTTGTTATTGAATTGTACAAGCTCTTCAGATACCTGTCAGATATGTGATTTGCAAACATTTTCTCCTGCTCTATAGGTTGCCTTTCCACTTTCTTCGTAGTATATTTTAATGTATTTTTATGAACAGTGTTTAATTTTAATGAAGTTCAATTTACCTTTTGTTATTGTTGTTCATGCTTTTGGTGTCATATTTATGAAGTCACTGCAAAATCCAAAGTTACAAACATTTACTGCTGTCTTTTCTTCTAAGAGTTTTGATTTTTAGCTCTTACATTTAGATTTGATTCATTTTGGTTTATTTTCTAGGTAGCATGAGGTAGAGGTGCAAATCCATTTTTTATTTTAACGAGAAGGAGAAGAAGAAAAATAGAAATAAAATAAAACACTTTCAAATCAGGCTAATAGGAGAGTAGCAATAATTAATACATTGCATAATGTTACCATCATAGTAGTTACTAACAGTACAGGACATAGACAGGAAATCTGTAGTGTGAGATGCTGAATGAGTGAATAAGATCCAAAAGGTACAATAGATATCATGAACTGAGAAGAAACTGTTCAAAAGAAAGGAGAAACTGATGAGGGAAGCGGGGGAGGAAGGAAGAGAAAAGGGACAAACCCATTCTTCTGTATATGGATATCTAGTTCTCTGAGCACCATTAGTTGAAACACTGTCTTTTCCACCACTATTGTAAACCACTTTGCCATAGGTATGTAGCTTTATTTCTAAACTCAAAACCCTCTTTGATTTTTCTGTTTGTCTATCCTTACTCCGACACTCTACTGTTCTGATTATTGGAGCGTTGAAATTGAGAAACGTGAATCCTTTTGCTTTGCTCCTCTTTTTCCGAGATTGGGTGGTACATTTGGTCATTTGCAATTTCTTGTGAGTTTGAGAGTCAGCTTTTCCATTTCTTCACGATACACCATTCAAATTGGGTAGGGGTTGCACTTAGTCTGTAAATTGCCTTGGTCGTAACTTAAATTGCGATATTAAGACTTCCACCATGAACCCAAGATACCTTTCCATTCTTTTGTGTCATTTTAGTTCTTTTCAGCCGTGTCATAATTTTCACTGTAAAAGTTTTCACCTCATTGGTGAAATTCGCTTTTAGATTCATAATGTTATTATAAATGGAATTATTTTCCTAGTTTCCCTTTGGGGTTGCTCCTTCCTTGTATACAGAAACACAACTGAGTTTTGTACATTGATCTTGTATCTATCACTTTTGCTAAAACATCCAGGGGATACTTTGTGGACTCTTTGGTGGCTTTCCTTACTATTTTCCTTTGGATTTTAACTGTATCTCCAAGCAATATACTCTTCATCTTCACCAGCATTTGGACTTGGAATAGATGGAATCACATCGTGTGAGTCTCTGGTGATTTGTTTCTTCTGCTCCGTGTTATGTTTTGTGTCATCCACGTGATGGCTGTAGTTTGTTTTCACTGCTGTCTCATCGTCCCTTGTATGAACACGAGGCACTCACAGATTTACCACCGCTGGGCATCTAGGTTGCTCCCCACTGGCGCTGTCACACATAGTACTGCTGGGAACACAGTCAGGTCTCCTGACCCACACGTTTATTGGGGTCGAGTCGACCTCAGTGAGGGATCCCATAGGCTACCGAGCATGCTCTGTTTCCTGAGACAATGCCAGTCTTACATTCTTCTTAACGGAAAGAGCTTAAAGGTAAATGCCCACTTGGAAGAAAACTTCTGAACCTGCCAGAGGCGATATCTGCGTAATCGCAGACAGGGATGTGGTCGGGAGGCGGATTCCCTGCCGGGAGCGTGTGGCTGGCTGGGGCTGGCGGCTCCCCCGTGTCCCTCTGCCTCCTTCCTTGGTGACTGCTCCCTTCTCACAGGCCTGACCAAAGCCCCAACCTTTCACAGTCTCAGTCTCTGCCCCTGTAACACCTCCGCGAGGGAGCTCTTGGTGTCTGTGGACCGCGCGGCTCTCCTACAGTCTACATCTCGAGTCTGTGGGGCACTCACAGCGAGCGCCACAGCAGAGACGCGGGGTCCGACCTCCTGCCATGTTCCTGCAGCTTTCGCATGGTAAGGCGTCCTATTGCTCCTGCCCTCGCCAGTTCTCTTCACCTCACAGCAGCTAAAGCAAACGCCCTCTCTTCGCCTGCTTCCTCAAGGGCCTCCTCAGCCTTGCAGAGAAAGTACTTGCTCCTCCCCCTGCCCTCTCGCCCTGCACTCTCCTTAATAGAGGCCCTACCCATGTAGGAGCACCCAAGAACTGAGTTCTTTCCACAGACCTGGAGCTGGCGGAACTCACCGCATAAGCGGCTTCATGCATTGATCGGAGGAGCTGCATGAATGCTGAGTGTCTTCCGTGACATTTTATTTACATTTCTTCCCTAAGTTGTAGATGCTAAACCGTGTGTGGAAACGTCTACCTATAAACACATGAGCAACCCAGACCCTGGTCCTTAGTCACTGGTCTCTGCAGAGCACACCAGTCAGCCAGCCTCTCCCCCAGTTCCACACAGTAATCTGCCCCAAGCCCTGCTACCGGAAGCAGCCCCTGCTGCTCCAAGACTGGTCCCTTTAGGAGTCCACGTTACAGCCGCTTCCCTGCCTTTTCCTCAGACAGCTCCAGTCTGGGTCGCCGTCCCTTAGTCTCAGTTATATAACCTGGCCAATCCGCTGAGCAAGCGCTGGAGTAGGAGAGGCGCTATTGACTGAATGCAGGGGCACTGGTCCCAGCAGCCCCAGGGGCCATTTAATGTGGGCTGTCCTCACAGAACACAGTGGCCAAAGACAGGGGCGCCTCACTCTATGACAAGGACATGGTCTCAGAAATGCATTGCTGGCCAATTCTGCCGTTATGCAAGCACCACAGAGTACTCGTGGAAACCGACGGCGTTGCCTCCTACACACCAAGGCTCACATCGTGTGCAGTATTCCTAGGGCCATGATCACAAAAGTTTAAATTGAGCAAAAGGGAAACTGATGCAATCAATGCATGTGGTAAACATGAGCCGTATGGAGCTGCTGCTGCCTAGCACAGCATACTTTTCTATGATAGATTTTATTTCCAGGTAGAAAGAACAGATTCTAAATGATGATTAAAAGTACGGTGTCATACACAAACCATTGTTGTTTATTATCTTATTATGGTTGCTTATTATCATTGTCAAGCACAAATGCTTGCCCAGCAGCGCGGTAAGTTCGGTCACAGGAGCACCACCCAACAGCATGAGCACTGCGTTACGCTCTGCTGTTACAATGGCTACGACATTACTAGGTGATAAGAAGTTTCCAAGCTTCATTCAAAGCTATGGGACCATAGCTGTACATACGGTCAGTCGTTGACTAGAATCTAGTTATATGGAGTGTGGCAAAACCCAGACTGAGCTCTATGTCCGACATCATTAGGGCTGATGACTGAGCTACTTGTGCCAGAAGGAAATGTCTCTCTCTCGTCATGGTGTCCCCAAGCTCAGGGGCAGCCAGTCTTGCCGGGGTTTGACTCTCAGCTCCTCTCCCCCACCACCTCCTTCACCTCCAGCCGTGGACGGGGAATTGGAGGGAATGTGTTGAACCCCACCTCCCTGACAGAGCCTGGGCATTCAAATGGAAGCTGAAAGTTTACCCTCTTTTATCAGTTAAAGCCTATTTAAGAAATTTGAAAACTATTCATTGGGTACTAATCTCTGCCAGTCTCTGGGCTCTACATTTTATACAGTTAATTAAAAGTAATCCTTACAAAAAGCATGGATAATCCGCAAAATTACCTCATGTTACAGATAAGCTAAGCAAGGCTCAGAAAATTAAATTGGCCAAGGTCAGACAGATAAGAAATGGCAAATCAGGGAGCTGACTCAGATCTACCCAGACCCCAAATCCTCTTTCCATCACATTATTTATTTAGTTTTACCTTAAGGTTTGACTTCAAAGCCTTGTCCTAAAGGAAGTCTTAGTAAAATGTTCAACTAGCAGGCAGGCCCACTGAACAGATTCTTTCCAGGTATGCTATCACACTGATGCTACTCACAAGGAATTGGGCCAGGAAAACAAGAACACCTGGAATAGCTGTGTGGGGAATATTCCTTGTAAGTTCAGGGCCTGGGACTAAATCTTTGCCAGTCCTGCAATGAATCATGCTCCACAGCAGCTGGTTCAAAAGCTGAGGCCACTGTCTAGGCAATGGCTCAAAATGTGCCCACAGAAATGAGGTGGGTGGTAGGAAAGAGGGAGATGGACTGTGAAGGTGAGGAAGGGATACGGAGATTGGAGGAGATGGGAGAGAGAGGAAGGAAGGAGAAGTGAAGAGGATCACCTGTGCCACGTAGTGTACATGAACCAACGCCCCGTGATGGATGTATTTATCATGTATTCCAAATACACACTGATTTAAAAGGGGTAGATTAAAAGTAGTAAGAACAATCTCAAAGTTTGAAAAAATGTAAATGTCTGCAAATATCGCCAGGAGAGGTGCACCCAGCAGCACTCTGCACCTCAAAGCTGAGGCCCTTTTAGTGCGCCTTTTAAGGGAAAAAGAGCTCAGATGTTCCAAATCGGGTTCCAGGCCATGAAGAAGTCTGAAAATTCAGGGCTGTGGAACTAGAACTCTCCCAGCCTTGCAGTGAACCTCCCCCTGGGTGGCCGGGCCTGGGCCCATGGCATCTCCAGCCCTGTGCCTCCTTGAATGGCAGAACCCACGTAACTCTGTGGCCTATCTGAGCCCCTACACTTTGAACACAGGCCTTGCTCCTGTCTCCAGCAGCCACACACACTTTCCAAAATGTCCTCCTATGATCCAAACAAGTGGGAAAAGTCAGAGTTCTCCAATCAAAACCCATGACTGCAGATAAAGACCCCCACTATCCGCCATGTTGGCACATTACCTCTGGCCCTCAGAAACCTTTCATCATGGATGTTTTTGCATTGATTTTGATTTTTAAAATGACAGCACTAAATGTTATCTATCTTCATTGCTTAATTTTTGGCACCCCAAGATTGGTGCCTCACAGGCCTCACCCTAACCCTGGCCCTGCCCCTCACCTGGGGAAGCTCAGGGAACTCGCGGCATCACATCCAAGCCTCAGGGGCAATGGAACTTTTAGTGTGCAGACACAGACTTCCTGCCTCGCTGTCCTTACATGGCACTTATATCACAGTCCTTGCCCCTAACTATCCCCTAACATTGTGAGCTTGCAGTTCCTGGAGAGGTGTGGCTTGAAAGGTCCCCAGCAGACTGCTGTATGCTGAGCACGTATGTGCAGTAGATCTCGCACCAGTTATGGTTCCAAATCATTACAGGGCTTGTTAAAATACATGATCCTAGGTTCCGGCTCTGAAATTTTAAGAATTAAAAATTTTAATTCTTAATTTCAATTCTTTAAATTTTGAATTGTGGTAAAATACACAGAACCTAAAATTTACTGCCTTAGCCATATCCCACCCCACCCCCACCCCCACCCCCACCCCATGATAGGGATTCAGCCTAGGACCTTCACACTGAGCTAAATCCCCAAGTCTGTATTATTTATTTTAAGACAGGGTCTTGTTAAGCCAGGCTGGGCTCAAACTTGCAGCCCTCCTGTCCTCCTGCCCCGGCCTCCCAGGATGCTGGGATTATGGGCATGTGCCTCCCCAGCCAGCTGCCTCAGCCGCCTGTGAGTGTGTAGCTCAGCAGTGCTATGTACATGCGCAACACTGTGTGACTCACCCTAAGGATTGCTTTCATTTTGCAAAACTAAAACCCTGCATCCACTGAACAGCTCCACATTTCTCCTCCCCAACCTCTAGCAATATTCCTTCTACTTTATGCATTTCACTCCTCTGAGTACGTCGTGTAGCTGGAATAACACAAGGTCTGTACTGCTGTGACCGGCTTACCACGCAACGCCCTTTAGGCTCACCCATGCTGTATCCTGCATCAGGATTTCCTTCCTTCTCTAGGCTGAGTGATGCTCCATTGTATATAAAGGTCACATTGTGTTTATCCATCCAATTGCTGACGAATTCTTGGGCTTCTTCCACCTTTGGGCTACTGTACATAATGCTGCTATGAATGTGGGTCTACACATATCTTTTCAAAACTTGTTTTTAATTCTTTGGGGTATATACTATGTGAAACTGCTGGATCACATGCTAATTCTATGCTTAATTTTCAAAGAAACACAATACCAGTTTCCACAGTACTGGTACTATTTTACATTCCAACCAGCAATGATCAAGCTTTTAATTTTCTCCACATTTTTTCTGCTATTGTTATCTTCTGGCTTTCCCCCCACCCCCAGAATATCCTAGAGGATGTGAGGTGTTGCTTCATTGTGCTTTTGGTTTATATTTCTCTAATGATAAATGATGTTATTTTGGTTACTTTTCTCTCACCGCTGAGACAAAATACCTGATGCCCAAATTAAGGGAGGAAAGGTTTATTTAACTCACAGTTTGTGGAGGTTTCAGTCTATAATCAGCTGGCTCCAAGGCAGGGAGGCACATGGCAGAGGGCAACAGTTCATGGCAGCAAAAGACAGCAAAAGCAGCAAAAGCAAAAGGGAGGAAAGGCAGCAAGTAGCTTCTTTCTCTCCATATGCAAAGTGTCCACCCCAGGGCAGGTGTAGCACTCACACCCATGAATCAGTCAAAAATGTGGAAGCCACCCAATGACTGCATGAGGATTTGGGAGGACATGCAGACACAAACCATAACAGATGTTAAGCGTATTTTCGTATGGTTGCTGGCCATTTGTGCATCTTCTTTGGAGAAATGTCTATTCGTGTCCTTAGTGCTATAAATCAGGTTGTTTGTTAGTCATCCTTTTACAGTAACAAAAACACCTGAGCTAACTTATAAAGAAAAGAGGATTGTTTGGGATGAGCCTGTGATGCTCCAGTCTGTGTTTGGTTGGCCACTTTACCTTTGGTCTGTGATAAGACTGCACATTATGGTGGGAACATGTGGCCATGCAAAGCCACACATCTCATGGCTGAGGCCCAGCTCTACCTGTTCAGGGCACACCCCTAGTCACCTACAGTCCTACCACTAGGTCCCCTCTCCTTAGAGGTTCTACCACCTTCCAGGAGGGCCATCCTGGTGACTAAGCCTTTTCACCACATGGGCCTTTGGAAGAACATTTGAGACCCAATCAGGTTCATTTTTGTTGTTGTTGGGCTGTAGGCATTTTGTATATATTCTGTATATTAATTTCTTATAAGACATATGATTTGTAAGTATACTTCCAATTTCCTAGATTGCCAAATATCACATTTTTAACATCCCTGAAGACATACTTTGGGAATGCTACTATAGGGTTTATAGACCCCCTTCTAGAAAAAAGGGATGAAGAACAGAGGAGAAAGGCCCCAGGGAACAGAGGAGAAAGGCCCCAGGGAGAGGAGACATGGAGGACAGCTGACTACACTCAGCACTTGGGGTCCAGTATGGAAGATCCAACAACTCTAAGCCTGCCACCCCCCATACAGGTCTGTATGGAAAGAGAAGTCCATAAAAATGGTGCAGATTGCAGAATACAGACACTAGTGGCTTCCTGAATTTCCAGAGCAAACATCCCTGGGCATCTCCTTCCCCAAAAGCATGATCCTGAAGGGGAGGGACCACCCCTGGATCCTCTCTTGGGAGGGAAGAGAAGGCTCCTCACATCTGCAAAGTTCAGCTTCTGCAACAGTGCCCACCTGGCTTATTTGTATGTGAGCGTATAAAAAAAGCAGCCTGATGTGTACATAGGAAAGTAACCTGCAGGAGCTCTCTGCTCAGCTAGTGCTGGCACAGCTGGAGCTAGAGGCTGCCCTCATCCCCTCTGCTCCGTGCATCCCTCACCAATGGAATGAGTCCTCCAGAAGTCTCCCCCAGGTGTACCATGACAGTTCACCCCTTTTCCTCAGACTCAGCAGTGTTCCCTCAGCTGGAGCACCTCCACGCCCAGTATGTCAGGCCTCATCTCTAACTGGGGTGAAGGGGCTTTTTGCGGGGTGGTGTGGGAGCATTTGCTATTCCAGTACACAGCCCATTTTTGTTTTGTCCCCTCTAAATAGTCAGAATGGCCATGTGCAGTAGTTCTACCGGGTCTTTATTCCAGGATATTGCAGACCTGGAAGTCTGAGCCTTGGGACCCTTCTCTTCATCTATGGGATCTGGAAGATCTTTCTATCCATGGTTCTTTTTTAAAAAGAGCAAATATCAAATATCCAGTAACCTGATCCCATCATCTGTGTAGTGAGCTCTTTTTTATTGTTGTTTTGTATTTTTCTCTTAACTGGCTACCGTCAGCCCTCTGTACCCACAGATTCTTGTATTCAACAACTTCAGGTGGAAAATATTCTTTGAAGTTCCAGAAATCAGAACTTGAATCTTTGCACGCCAGGAACTACAGTGACTCTGCTGAAGTGATGTGTAGGGACACCCTGCTACAGCGCCCATCGGGCCACAGATCTCAGTCTCTCTCCAGCACTCGCTGTTTGAATACTCCTCGTCATGAGTCCTGCTCATGTTCTGTGCATGTGGGGTTACACAGCTGTGTCTGCCCTGGACATACACGTGCTTCTTTGTTTTGTCATCATTCCCTAAATAAACTCAGTAGGACAATGATTTCCGTCGCATTTACATCGTATTCATTCCCACAGGTAATCAAGGGACCATTGAAAGTATATGAGAGAGTGTGAATAGATTTTATGCAAACACTACAACATTTTATACGAAAGACTGGAGCCTCCACAGTGTTTGGCATTTTTTGAGATCTTGGAACTAATACCGTGTTGATACAATGGCACCACTGTATTTGCACTTGGTCATGGCTAACTGAAACACCCTACCTTCTCCCCGAAAGTCAGCAACCCCATCCTCTGTGGTGAGGTCAGCCCAGCAGACAACAACTGTGACAGGTGCTCTTGGCATCTGGTCAGTGTCACTTTCAATGAAGGCATTATGCTTTGTTACTGGACTTCGAGTCATCTAACGATAATGCCAGTGCAAAAACAACTGGGCCTGGGTTTGTACTTTAGCTGTAAAACCG
This sequence comes from Dinomys branickii, assembly GCA_004027595.1. NCBI lineage: Eukaryota > Metazoa > Chordata > Mammalia > Rodentia > Dinomyidae > Dinomys > Dinomys branickii. Next base: position 73,357 of record PVLD010008055.1, read on the forward strand.
AGACAATTGTGGCAAACTTTACAGCTTAAAATACACAACAGTAATGTCGGTGACGCTGCAAAAAATACCCAGAGTGTGATTATGACGCTAGACTATGGTGCCTACTGGGACTGGGGCGACCCAAGATTCAAGGACTTCTGCACAGTGACTCAGCAACCCTGGAGGTGGTCTCTTTTTCTTCTCTTTTAGAATGAGCTGGTTTTTATTAGGAAATAATACAATATGGGCAATGAATAAAGAAAAATTCTGCATCCCTTACTGAAGCCACAAAATTAATGGGTGAATGAATTTCCTTCTCTTTTTTAGCCTTATTAAATAATCCTTTTCAAAAGAACAGTGTCATGGGCTAGAAGCACAGCTTAGTGGTAGGGCATGTGTGTACCATGCATGAGATCCTTGGTTTAATAGCCAGTACCAGTCCCACAACCACCAAAAACAAAAACAAAAAACAGGTAAAAGAACAGTGTCTCTGTAAGATCTCTCTTTGCAATAACAAGTGGTGGAAGCAGTTCAGTTAATCACAAATTCATGAATCCTTACAATGGACTATTACTGAGGCATAAAAAAAGGAACGAAGTACTGACCCATCTACAACACGGGTGATTGTGAAAACCTGCTGAGTGAAACAAGCCAGACACAGAGGTCACAGATTGTATGATCATGGTAAATATCCAGAAGAGACAAAACCTTAGGAACAGAAGGTTGATTAGTGATTGCCAGAGGTTGGGTGATGCAGAAAACAGGAAGCAACTGCTAAAGGATACAGGAGTTCTTCGGGGGTGATGGAAATGCTGTGGAATTAAATAGTGGTGATGGTCACACCACCTTGGGAGTTTTGTGGGTTATATTTCAATTTTTAAAAAAACAACAAGAAAAACGTCACTTTCCTTGGTTTAAAAATCAATTGTCTTTCTGGGACTCTAGCTTGAAGGACTGCCGCTCAGCTAACCCGTGTAGAAATGGCCTGCTGGATCCAGGCCAGCGCCTCCTACGGCAGCGGCAGTGGAGCTGAGTAGGCAGCAGGGTGGAGCAGGAAGGAATGATTGTGGGTTTTAATCTTTTGTGCACATAAGGAAAGGTGATGTGTGCCAGGGCTTTCACTAGGGAGCTTCTTTGGTTCTCCAAAGTGGAACGTTTCCAGGCATGCAGATGCTGCCCCAGGTGGGGCCTACAGGTGCCGCAGGTGTGCCCAGGAGCCAGGCAGGGGCAGGTCCCAGGGAGCTGTCAGTGCACAGCTACCTGCAGCTTCTCAGGAACGCCAGCCAGTGTTTGCACATCCTGAGGGCTTTTAAAAGAAGCTGCAAGTTCCAATTTCCCTCCAGGTTAATCATGGCGGCCAACTGTAGCTTCTATGCAAGCCCATGTGTGGGCCACACACAGCTGTGGGTGAGAGTTTAAATCATCTACTCTAAATATACACATGAAATGAGCAGTTTCTCCTCCCTTAACTGATCCCAAGTCAGTCATTTCACTGTGAGATTTGCTGTTAATTTTGGTCCAAGAAACAGGACCATGGAGTAAATAGAGACACATCTAGCAGTAAACCAGTTCTTCCGTTCAGAGCCACTTCCCACAGCTGTGTCTTCCCAGACAAAGCCATTCCCTGTCTTTGCAGCCCCCCACCACAGGCCTTATTGTGTCACCAACTAGTGTGCACTCTTGCTTTAGCTGAAACAGAAATTAAAACTAAAGCACAAATTTGCAGGGAAAAAATCTATAATGAAAAGTAAGCAAAAAAGAGACTTTAGCCTGGGATCTGACAATGAAAAAAATCAGGCTGATTCTTAGCAAAGGAGAGTGAAAAAAAAACAAGAAAGGACCCCAGCTTGAGGAGCTGGAAGAGGCTCACTCTGATGAGAGGATGAGAATGCACCACCACAAATGCTAAAGGCCAGTTTTTAAGAATTAGCTGAAGTAAATAGGGCCCAATTTTTATCTCAGTACCTCAGGTTGCATCCTTGTGACTTGTGGGAAAATTTGACCCTCATAGGACAAGTCTCCTGAGCTGAGGGGAAATTTGGTTCCTGTGTAGGAGTCCTCAAAGCAATCTCAGGCATGTTGATATGGAGAGAATAAATGTAAGTCCCAACCTGCTAGAGTCAGATACACCAACTTCGTATTCCCTAAAATTAAAGAATGCATTCTAAGGAACAACGGAGGTTGAGAGTAGGAAAAATTGATTCAAAGAGATAGGTTCTGAAACACAGGAGGGGATTTAAAAGTGGGTTGCCACAGACCCCACTTCACAGAGGAAGCTTTGTAGGGCAAAATCACAAGGTGGGTACAAAATCATGAGGTCGGTACAACGTCGGTCAAAATTATGATCAGCTAATAAGATTACAAGTATAGCCGCTCAGGTAATGATGAGCCAATGGGAAAGTGGGTCACATAGCTGGTGTACATGGAAAAGAACAAGGATCTTTTTAGGAAGAGTTGGATCAGGAGGTCCTGGTCACCCACTTGGTGATCTACCAAGACTATATTGGACCAAGTGATACCAGTTATGTCCTAATCTTCAATTTACTGCTTATCCCTTGGAGAGGCATGAAGGCCTGGTCATTCTGTCCTTATCTTGAGTCCTGACCATCAGCCTCTAGCTACACTAGTAATGTTCTCATCTTCTTCACCTACTCCCTCAAGGGTCTAGTCTAGAAATATTCTCCCTGGAATATTTCCCCCTAACTTAGCTGTCTGTAATAACGTGAGGTGCTGCTGGAATCCAAGGTGACCATAGATTTAGGGCAATAAAGACTTCTGGGCCCAGTCATTTTCATCCTGAAGGTAAATTCAAGGCTAATAACAAACCTTGTTTTGCCAACTTGAAGGCAGGCTCCTTCTAAATGACTAACATGCAGACCTGAGATGATTTTGACCTAGAGTTCTACAAAATGAAGGTCAATCTTTGTTCTACTTTTAGTTACCTACGGAGTATTTGTAGGCCCAAGAGTCACATTTTTTAAAGCAAAAAAAACTGCCTTTTAAAAAGAAAGCAAAACCCCCGATTACCATAGAAGAAAACACAAATCATGCTTTTGATGAGTAACAGGGCCTAGGAGTTTGTTTGCTCTTTGTCCCTTCAGTTATCTCTGACCATGACACAACTCTGTCAACCATGGACATGAGACCCTTGACAGTGTGGTCATTTAATAATGCCCAAGCTTCACATTTAAATCTAGTTCCTCCCCCAAACTGAACAACCATTATCCCCATGGAAGTTCAAGACACTCTAGGCCTTTTGAGTTTCAGAGATGACAAAAGTCATAGCTCAGAGGGTTTGCGTGGTATGGAGCAGTGCTGGTGTTCTGTCTCCAGTATGGCTTCCACCTTGACTTCAGTCAGGTGGCAGACTTCACAGCTGGAACAACTCTCTTGAGGAGCAGATGTGAATCTTCAAACCAGCATCCCATCACCTGGCATTAAAGCCTTCAAAATGACCATCTCCGATGGATGGCAGTATTGTATAGGATGGAAACTCTCACCTGAAGGGGTGGGAGTCTAAGAAATATAATTTTAAAACCCCTGCAGAAACCTCCACTCTCTCTCATTTCACAGGGACTTGTTTTGGAAGAACAGGGTGAATGACATTCACAGGGTCTCACCGGCAGTGCACCATCATCACTAGCGTTTGAGTGACTCATTTATAAGTAGGAAGCATCTGGTCCATGATTTTGTGGCTCTTGTTTTTACAACATTGGATTCCTCAGCTCCAGAGTGTGGCTGGAGGGGAAGGACGAATATCTACTAAGGGCTCTCTGCCCTGGGAGCAGCAGGAGCAACACCCAGAGCTGAGCTCCCCAAGATAGGCAGACTCTTTGGGTGACCTGAGCCAGCTCCCTTCCACTGTCCCAGATGTGTGCACTGGGGATTAGGCTGCTGTAGGTGAACAGTGTAGCACTGCAATTTATTCACTCTTGCAGTCACCAAAAAGCATCAACTCACTCACCCCTGGGCTAGGGGTACAGTTCTGTGGTTGAGCTTGCCTAGGTGGAATGCATGAATGCCAACAGGCACTCCTGGAGACACTGGGGTCAAGGCAAATGAGTGAACCAAGCTGCTGCTTCCTGGCCTTCCTGGGAGGAGAGGGAGGAGAGAGGAGAGGGAGGGGCTGTGTGACAGACACAGAAGCAGAGGTGGGAGTGAAATGAGGAGTCTGGGGAACCCACCAGAGGAGGGAACATTTGAGCAGACTTGAACAAAGAGAAGTTATGATCTATATATTTTGCTTCCCCAAAAAGAGACTGTAGAAACAGAGTGGTCCACATTCCTCTTGCTCATCCTCAACAGGTTCTAGAACAGCTCTAGAAATGAAGGAGTAACATGCAGTGTTGCACTGAAGATATTCTCCTTAAAAAATTGTTTACAAAACTAGTAGTTAATATTAAAGCAAAGCATTTTTTTCCCCAGGGAAAATATGCTTGTCACATGCTTGCATTTGTATTGGAAAAAAACATGGCTTATTGGAGTTCTGTATGCATTGTTTACCTGTACATCAGAATCTTTTACCATGCTTGGGAAGTTTTCTGCTATTATTTCTGTAAATATTCTTTTTAAGTCACTTGTGTTTCCTCCTGCTGTTTCACTGACTCCTATTACTGGGACATTATTTCTCTTTGCCTCATCTTGCAGCTGTTGAATTGATTTTTCCTGGATCCTTGATCACTTTAAGAGATCCTTCCTTTCATGATTGCTAGCTGCCATGCTGTCTTAGAGATCTGAAATTCTATCTTCGGCTTCCTTTAAGCAGTTTTGCAAGCTTTCAGTGGAAGTTTTCATTTCCTGGAAATCTGTTCGAGGCTGTTTCATGCATTCTAATTCATTCCTAAATTGTTCATGTAACATTTCCATTTGTTGCCTATGTTCATCTATTTTTTTTTATCTGTTTCTTCTCTATATGTGTGGAGCATTTCTTCCATTATTATTTTCATTTCATTTTTTGCCTGAGAGACTATTTCTGATTTGAGCTCTTCTGTGGACTGATGGAGTTGCTTCTTTACTTCAGATGCAATCATTTGAGAAATTTTGGATATGTGGCTTCCTAGTTCTCCTATGTCAGTGTCTCCTGGATTTGTTCTGGGTGGAGTTGAGTTCTGAGACTGCATTTTGCTCCTATGTCTTGTCGTTTTGGATGTCAGATGAAAAGTGCTGAGCTACAAGCTACCCAGGCAGCTCACGAAGGGCTCTAGGGACCCTAGTTTACCCGGATATCAAACTTATCCCAAGATGGTAGCAGACCATGGACCACTGGGCCCAGGAATGCCAGGCAATTTCTGGGTGCATGGCTCAGACCACACCTGTGATGGTGGGGGAATGCTGGCCTTCGGTACCAGGGTCTCTAGGCCATGAATGGAAAGCATATAGGCCTCAGCCTTGAAGCCGGTGGTGGCTATGCAAGGGCTGCTGCTCTGGGATCCTCAGGTAGCTGGTCAGGGGAGAGCAGGCCTCACCTCCCAACCCAGAGGACCACAGAGCCTGAGGCTGTTTCCATGCTGCAGGCCTCACCCACCAACAGGGACGGGCCCTCCCAGTCTGAGCTCCTTCCCTGCCTGAAGGTGCGAGCGAACGCATGCACAGACCTCACTCGACAAGCGTTCTGCTGAAACAGCTGTTCAGATGGTGTCCCTAGGCTGTGCTCCTTCCCCTCTGGAAAGTCTCACAGGGCGGAGCACAGGCGCAGACCTCACCGGACAAGAGTTCTGCTCAACCGGCTGCTCAGATGGCGCCCCCTAGAAAAAAAACATGAACTGTCAGAAAGGCAGGACTGTGGATGCAAGTTGCACTAGCCCGGGTCACAGCCACAGCTGGGCTCAGCACTCTGAAAAGCCCACCTTCTCAGATGTTAGGGGACCAAGCACAAGTCTGCTCCGCTGGGAGAGCAGAGATGCCTCACATCAGCGTGTTAAGGAAGAGACAGGGACCTTCCTGTCATAGAGCCATTGACACACTGCCTGTGACAGAACAGACTTGGCCATAAGGGCCAGGGAAGAGGGCACTGCTGATCTCCAATCCCCGGTGGTGTCATCCCTATAGGGTAGGTTGCATCTCTCCCTTTAGAAGACACAGGGGTTGTGCCGATGAACTCAAGGGTGGGACTCTGGCCTTCTGACTTCCCATATAATCTTGCACAGATTTCCTAGGTCATGTCCCTTTGCTGGTTTCTTATCCTAAAGCTCAAAGGGACAGACAGGGTGGAGTCGCTAGGGCAGGACCAGAGAGCAGGGAACAGGGCTGGAACCTAGAGACGGGGCAGAGGTGCTGCCCAGAAAGGAAGCGAGGGACAGGGCCTAGAGAGGGAGCAACTGAGCAAGCAAAGGGCCTGGAGGAGAGAATGGGGGCGGAGACCGGGAACAAGACTGAGGAGGCAAATCCTGGAAAGAGAAGAGACTGCAAGGTCATAGGCGGGGCCGAAGGGTGGGGCTTGAGAGTAAGGAGGGGGCGGGGCATTCCAAGTCTCATCTCTTTAGCCTGTTCCCAGTCCTGGGTCTCTTCCTATCTCTGTGTGGTTTGCCACTGTTGAAAGTTCTGCTCTCTCTGGGTTGTTTGGTACCTCCTGATCAGATTCAGGCCTCACGCCTCTGTTCTTAGTGTCCTCCATCAGGAGCACCTCTCGAAGAGGACTTACTTGCTCTGTGACTAGAGACACACACTTTGTTTTAGGTGGTGCTCCCAGATGTCTAACTTCCATTTTGTAATTGATGAATATCCATGGGAGATCATTTGAGATGGTGTGAGTATACTGTCACTCTGCAAGTTTTCACTCGCCACTTCACCCAAGGCCAAAGCACACACCAAATTTTCCTGATGGTTGCCAAGTGATGATGATTTTCGGATTCCATCATTCCCTCTATATTTATCAGGTACTTTCCACTGGAAGAAGAGTCTCCCTGTCGTCCTTATGTGTTTATCTACGTATGTACTTATATGGCCCTGAGCTCCTGGGTCCCTATTTAAATCAAAGTGTTGTCATTCTTTATTTCCACCATGTGCTTTCATGTGCCAGTGACCCAGATAAACCAGAGGGAGCCTCTTCAAAGGAACTCCTGTGTTGTTTACCTGTTCCTGTGTAATCACTTCCTTCCTTTCTGGCACAAGATATTCCTGGCTGTCCCTACACTTCCATGCCCCAGCTCTAGATTCGGTCATTTTCCAAGGGGATGGACAAATTTGGAAACTATTATTTTAGAACAAGGAACACTCAGGGCTATGCGGGTGTTATTGCCGTCAGCCCTGTCAGGGGAAAGAGCCAGGAAACGTGAACATACATGCACACAGACATACAGGCACACACGGCTCTATGAGCACTGCATCCTGGTAGTCATGCTTTAGGTAAGCCCTTCCCCTTGTGGGGAGGCACTGAGGGACTTACTTCTCATAAATAGAATATGACAGGGTGATGAGATATACCTCCAGTATTAGATTATAAGGAGACCAGCACTTCTGCGTCAGGTGCCTTCCTGTGATTGCTCACCATGACAGACCTCAGCTGCCATCTGTGAGCTGCCCATGGAGAGAAGCTGAAGAACAGCCAACAATCACATGAGTGCATCTGGAAATGGATCGTTTCTGTCTCCTTCCTTCAGACAAGACAAGCACATGTAGATCTCCTTTTATATCTATCTCTATGGGCTACAAACCATGAGTACAAACCATGAGTTCACCAGCTTCAATTCTAGGTCTGTGTGATAGGGCCCATTCGAGCCCTCCCCGCTTTCTGCGATTCCTTCTTCTAATAGTGAGAAGCCCAGCTCCACTTAGCCACGGTACATTGCTATATCTGTTCATTCCTGGAATATACGGAAAGCAGCATCAGAATTGCTATCTTATGTCTCTGTGAAAAAGTAATGCACCACGGGATTTAACATTTGTATAGAGTTCTTACTGTCATTATATGGCATAAATTCCCAGCACCCCATGAGACCTCTGTGTTTTTATAATAAACACTAGTGTACTTTCCCAGTCTCCCTGGGAAGAGAGGCGTGAAATGCAACAGGAAAGCACATTTTCTTTCCAGACACCAAATGCTCTGCTCTGATATTTTGTAGAGGGTTTTCCCAACACTGTATGAGAGGGCTCCATGGGGAACGTCCAGAGCTCTCTACTTCATCCTCTGTGCTGGCGCTTTCCTCTCTCAGCACAAGAGCACCAATCTCTGAGGCCAAAGACGTAGCAGTGCTCAAGCAGTCACTTAGGGTAGTTGGCTGGAAAAGTGCAGTGCTGCTTTTTGACGTTTCCTGGGGATGTTTTGGATGACAGGCACTTCCACCATTCAAAATGAAATTGAGTGATGGCTCTGGGATCTCTTCAGGGGGCAGGGCCCACTTTGGGAGGGACTGTCGTGTCCTGTCTGTGTCTCTGGGACTGCGGCCAGGACTCTTGGGTATTGGGTCCTTGACATGAGCTCACTGCAGGGGGCTCTGTGACACTGGGTCATCACTGCAGCTCTCTAAGGAGGAATCTAAGAGATAAAGAATTCCAGACCAGTGGGGCCCATAGGACAACAACAGGGCTTGACTGAGATTTGTCGCACTTGACACTTCAGGTCACACCCTGCTCTCAGGTCAGGCTGTGATGCTGTCCAGGGAGACCGTGGGGAAGTGGCCAAGGCCACAAGGCTCTTTCTTTCTTGGTTTCTCTAAGATTTGAGTCAGGATTCCCATGCTAAGCAGTTTCTTTTCCCAGATCCTACCAACCTCTCATTCCTGTCCCAGAGACATAAACACACACAGACATGCCTCCATAACACACATCACACACATACTGCCTAATACATTGTGCACATACCACATATATAACACAAAACACACTCATGCACATCTCACACACCACACTTTATCTCACACACACATTACACATGCACCATGGACACCCACACACACCACTAATATACATGCACACCTATCACACATCAGCACATATATACTCACAGTTACTGCATACACTATACACCCCCTGTGCCCTGTAGTCAATTTCTTTGGGAGCACTTAGCACAGAGCTCTGCACAGAAATATCTTCAATAGATGGACAGAATTTGAGTTAAGCAATTTGGAACCATAAACATTTATTTCCAAGACATTTCCTTTACAAGGAACCAGAGTTGAGATCCTTTAAAACTTGTAGCCACCATACTTCCAAAACTGTTACACAGATTAAATGCAATTCCTATCAAAACTCCAACAGTATACTTACAGAATTAGGGAAAACAATTTTAAAATTCATTTGGAACCAGAAGAGATCTAGAATACAGCAAAGGCAATTCTGAGAGCAGGCAGCATCACAATCCCTGATTTGAAATTATACTATAAAGCTACTGTGATAAACACAGCATGGTACTTCCAAAACGCGACCCAAAGATCAATTGAACAGATCAGAAGTTGTAAAAACAACTGCAGACATATTCAGCCACCTTATCTTTCACAAAGGTAACAAAAAAATATTCACTGGAAGAAAAATAGCCTCTTTAATAAATGGTGCTGGAAAAACTGACTTTGCACATGCCAAAGACTAAAAGTGAACTCATATCTTTCACCATGCACTAAACTAAATTTGAAATCAGTAAAGGTCTAAATATTAAAACATAAACATTAAATCTGCTGGAAGATGGAATAGGTAAAACTCTTGAAGATACTGGTGTAGGCAAAGTCCTTGTGAATAAAACCCTGATCGCACAGGAACTATCACAAAGAATCAACAACTGGGATCTCACCTTATTAAAAACCTTTTGCACAGCAAAAGAAATTACTGAGTGAGGAGACAACCCACAATATGGGGGAAAATATTTTCTAGCTGTTCCTTAGACAAAGGATTACTATTGAGAACATATAAAGAACTCAAAAAAATCAGATTTTCCAAATTTAAAGACCCAATACAAATGGGCATCTGAGATTTACCCATACTTCTCAGATGAAGAAGTACAAAGAGCAAATAAATATATGAAAAAATGTTTGGAATCCCTGGTCTTTCAAGAGATGCAAATTAGAACAACACTGAGATTCCATCTCACCCCAAAAAGAATGGCTATAATCAAGAAATCAATAATAAGTACTAGAGGGGCTATGGGGAAAAAGGAACTCTTCTCCAAAGTTATGGGAGTGTAAATCTGGTGAAATCACTGAAGACTCCTCGTTAATGGCATCATAATTTTTGAGATTCCTCAAAAATAGGACTGGAGGTCCTATTTGACCCACCCATTCCCCCGCTGAGTATCTTCCCAGAAGAATTTAAAACACCATACCACAGCAATATACATGCACCCATGTTTAGAGCAGCACAATTTGTAATAGATCTTGGAAGCAACCCAAATGCCAATCAACTGAGGAATGGATAAAACAGATGTGATCTTTTTATACAATGGAGTACTACTCAGCCATAAAGAAGGATACACTTGATACTTTTATAGGTAAATGGATGCAACTTGAGACTATAAGCATAAGTGAAATAAACTAGACTTACCTGCCTAAACATCATATTGTCTCTCTAGTGTGAGAAGCTGAAAGAGTAAATAAGATCCAAAATGTACAATCGATATTGTAAAATGGAAAGAAACTGTTCAAAAGGAAAGAGAAACTAGGATGGGAGAAAGGAGAAAAGAAGGAAGGGAAAAGCAAAAAAAAATACATATGATAGTTAAAGTAGTTATACTGCTAATTTCTTTTAGTTCATTGAAAAGAAAGATTTGTGCTAATATTGTTTGAACAATTAAATGCCTATATCTTAGACTCTGAGTAACTAATTTAAAGATAACAATATACAATGTATTAACCATTGTCACTGTCCTATTATCTTGTTTTGAAATTTGGGGTTTTTTTTCTCTTTAAAATAAAATTTTAAAAACTTATAGCCACTATGATTGGAGTTGACCATTCAGATGTTGTGGGAAGACTTCTTATTAATGGCATCATAATTTTGTAAAAGTAAAATAATGAACTCTGGTAGTGGCTTGGGAAGTAGCAATCTAATTTCCATTCTTTTTCTCTTCCAGGGTCAGAAAGCTTGGATAGAGAAAACCTTTTGCAAGCGAGAATGTATTTTTGTAATTCCTAGCACAAAAGATCCTAACAGGTAAGTTGGAAGTGCTAACAAAGAATTATCCAGACCAAAGTTTGTTCTCCAGTTGCTCAGCAACTACTCTTCTAGTGTCTGTGGGAGAGGAAAGAAGAGTCAGGGAGGGTGCCAGAACCATGATCATTAGCAAAGAGTCTCAGGGTTAACATGCTTCTCTTTAAGGTGCAGACAGTCTTGAGGAAGGGTTTCTACCTGCCCCTCACACTAATGGGAACTCTCATAACCAGATGGGCCCACAGTATCCTTAATACTCATAGAACAGAGAACTTCAGAGAGATTTTCAGGATGTCTTCTGGGCCTGTTCAGTAATTTAATAATTTAGATGAGCAAGAATTTCCATCACAAGAAAGACCTGAGTGGTTATATGAAGAAGACATAACTTTATTAAAGAGCTTAACTTGTACACAAAATGTCAAACGGTTTCCTTCACCTGTATGAAAATATGTCTGTTATAAGCAGAACAAGTGTCCTAAAGTGTGCAAGCAATCAGAGATGAATTTAGCAAAGACTTCTCATCTCTGAGGAGCAAAGCTATGAGGCTGAGTTTGAGGAGTGGGGAAATAATTTATCCATCGGTTTACCAAGAAATTCATGCAGGTAGAATCATGGATACAGAAATGCATGGACTCTTAGGCATCATGTGGCTCAAATTTGTTTGACCTATGGAAGTTCCCCTCCACAAGCCACCCTGCAGGGTACTTCCCCTGCCAGTACCCAGCCCCCAAGATAAGAAATAGCACTGCAGGAGAATGCCACTGTTCACAACAGTCTCCCCTGTGTTGTATCTACACATCCCTCCTTCTTTCAATGACACCCAGACCCAGTGGCACCCAAACAGCCCTCCTCAGCATGGGGACACTATAGTTCCTCACACAGACACATGACCAGGCAGCAGAGGCAGAAGGGCTTCACAAGCTCACATATAGGCCTCCTTTGAGAGCTGGAATTTAAAAGAAAAACATTTGAAACCTCCAGAAATGATCTCTAAGGCAAAGAGCACATGAAGAAATATCTATTCAAGAAAATGTTCTAAAATTCAGTAAAAACAGCTAGAGTTTGTGAAATTTAAACAGAGTTCCCTTTTTGCCACTTTACCCAGGAGAAGACTTCATCCCAAGCTGCTGCAGATACAAACACACTGTACCCTCAGGTCCCAGTTAGAAGGCTTTCTCTAAGGATGAGCAGGACTCCAGCATCTCTCCTCATGTCCCCAGCTACCTGTTGCTAAGGCTAAGTCCTGGGTGAGTGCAGTTAAGAGGCAGAATCTCCCTTCTTCCATCCAGACCCAAGTTAAGCTCTTATTCAAGCAGCAGCTACAGAAAGTTGGGGTAGTTATACTGCTTTCAAATAAAATAAACTTTAAGACTAGAAATATGTTACCAGAAATAAAGAGGGATATTTCATAATGATTAAAGTAGCCAGTGCATCAGGAAATTATAGCAATTGTAAACATATATGCATCTAATAACTGAGCACCAAAATGCAGAAGTAAAACTGATAGAAATAAAGAGAAACATAGACAATTCAACAGTAATATCCAGAGACGTCAACACCCCTTTTTCTGTTATGGGTATAACTTTTAGAATGAAAGACTTCAGCAATTCTATAAACCAACTAGATTTACAAACATCATACAGCATGACACCCAACAACAGAATAGACATTATTCTCAAATGCATGTAGGAAAGTTCTCTAAGGTATCCTCCAAGATAGACTGTATGCCAGTTTGTGCTTTCTGTAGGCCAGAAAACAGCCCCAATAAGTTTAAAAGGATAGAATACAAAATGTTTTGTATATATTCATATTCATAATATATTGACAATATTAATTTGCTAATGAGAGGTAAAATATGAAATTAGAAATTTCACAACGAAATTAAAGAGAAAAACTTAATAGTAGTAAAAAATTTTAGAAACTCATAAATATATTGAAATTAAACCACACACTCGAGTCTATTGTCAGTCACTGCATGGAGTATGCTGTGGTGGTGGTGGTGATGTTAACAAGGATATTTGATCATTTAAATTTTTGAGGTAGATCCGGGGAAGATGGCGACCGGGTGAGCAGCAAGGGAGCGAACCTCCTTAATAAACACCACCAGCTCGAGACAGACTTGGCGAGCATGAATGCCGGGACCTCGGCTGGGAAGTTTAAACTGGGCGTATTTCTCTGAGATGCCGGGGGAGATGTGGTAGGGCGGACCAGGCTGCCGGGGCGAGACGTGGGAAAGCCCCAGATGCTGGGAGCCGGGGACGATCCCCGCAGGGAAGAAGCGGGGATCGGTCCAGGCACAGTGGGAGCGCGGCCGCCTCGGGCCCTCCCGCCTCCCGAACCGGTGCAACCCCCCCGGCGACTCCCGACAGAGATCGGCTTGGTGGCGGCGGAGACGCCCGGCGGTCCCACGTTTCGCGCGTGTCGGGCGAGCCGCGCGGAGGGCCCCAAAAGCCGCCGGAAG
>PVLD010008056.1:0-37696 GCA_004027595.1 Dinomys branickii
AAGATGGCCTGTTTTGGCCCAAAAACTTAAGAACTGAAGGTCTCCAGATAAAGGATGTCAAGTTTCACAGCTCTGGACACAAGCTCACCTGCAGGCAGCTGAGGAAGCCCTGGTGGGGGCCAGCGTTTGGTTGCTCAGCTGTGCTCAGGCAGGGAGCAGTGCTCCATACCCTGCACTGAGCCAGGAGAAACTGCTGTGGTTGGCTCTACAGCCTTGGGATGGGAATCAAAAGTGGAAAGGTCAGAGAGCAGGGGTGAAGAGGGAGGGAATGCTGTGCGTGGAGATGGGCTCACTTTCCCCCTCCATCCCTCTATCTCTCTCTCAAGAAATAAACCAGTAGTGAGCATTGTGTTCACCAGTGCTCACAGGTCTAACATTGGCTAAAAGAGGCCCAGGAATCAAATCAGCGAAAGGCTACCTGGACAGAGCTTGCTGTTCACCCCACCCTCTGGTAGCTGGGCACACAGAAGAGGCAGGGGCCTCTCTGCTCAGCAGCTATTGTACCTCCTCCTTGTCCTCTGCTGTGGAGATTTCGCCTTCCTTAACCTTGAGCTCTCATCCCAAGTCAGGGTGGGACTGTCTGGCCCATCAGAGCTCCTGATCATGCTTAGGCTCCTCCCTTCTCATCGCTCTGTCCAGCCACTGGGCCTCCTTTGTCTCCTTGGACACCCAAAGCACACCCACCTCAGGGCCTTTGCACATCCCCCTCCAACAACATCCTTCTGCACGATCTGCATGTGGCCCCAGCCTCCTCATGGAAGTCACTTCCTGGGGTCACAGAGAGCCATGGGGTCAGGGCCTGAGCGGGAGTCCTTCTTTAGCCATTACAGACCCATCATAACTAGCACTGCTAGGGCACATTGTCTTGTCTTCTTTTCATGGCGCTGAGCACTCCTTGAACCGTCCTGCTCAATTATGGGCTTGGTTTTTATCTTCTGCCCCTGCCCCAGCTCTCCTGAAGTGTGAGCCACAAGAAGGCAGAAACCACACCAGTGTTGCTTCCCATGGGATCCTCAGAGTCTGAAAAATGATTATTGTATTCTCCAGTAAATGGAAGGCGGGGTTGAGGGTAAAATTTATACTAGGTACCACAGAATCTGTGGACTTGTCAGTAAATACCCTGCTAAGTAGGGTTGTCAGCTGTCCTGTTACTTAAGTTACAGATTCTGTTGCAAGGCCTGTTTCTCTCACTGAGGCATGCTGCTTGCTGGCTCCTGGCCTAAGGAGGCCAGACTCCACTCTAAGTCACACTGCTCTTCCTGTAAGCCCCCTCTGCCCGCTGGCCTCTTCTGTGCCTTGGGAGGCTTGAGAACTGCCCACACTCTCAACCAAAGGACCAAGTCTATGCCATGTCTGTGCACACTGAGCTCTGTCGGTAGGGAGCAGATGAGAAGCAGGATACCTGCCAGAACATTGCTGACTCTTTTGGATGCAGTTTTGATGGTAGGGGAGCCATGGATAGCCACATCCTAGCTTGGCCCTATTATCCTTCCCTGCAAGACTCCTGAAGGGATCTATACATACAAAAATAGCATACAATCACAAAAGGTAGCACTTTATTATGACTTGAGCCATGTCCAATACATCCCCAACCCAGACCTCTGGAGAAGTGAGGGAGAACAGAGCTTAGGCTGGAGAGTTGTAGCTCCCTAGAATCTGATTTCAAATCTTACTATTGACATTCCCACATCCAAAGAGTAGGTGTCCTATCAAGCAAGTAGTTCAGAGAGGTGCATGGTCAGTGATTTCTTGCATTCATCAAGAAGGAGGGGCAGGAATTTTGAATTCACTTGGTATGGACAACACTTATGGTCCTACCCCAGCACTGTATTTATTCTCCTGTTCTCTGCTTCTCATATACTCTGAAGATCCTAGACATTCCACTGGCCCCACTGCACCTGATACACCATATTAATTGGACAGCAGGAAAAGGAAGTGATCAGATGGAACTCTTAGGGAGACAGAGGGAGATGGAGAATGACAGAACCAGACCTCCATAATGTCCAGGCCCTACGACATCAGTAAAGAGGTCCAATTATCTGGGTCTTATAGTATATCCTCTCCAGCAGTGAAAGCAAATTGTTGTATCTCATACTTCCTACTTCAGTGGTGAAAAGATAACCCCAGAAATCCCCTTTGGATCTGAAGCTATGCGTTACACACTTTGAAATATGTTTCCAGCTACTTATTTGTATGATATGTGAGGCCTCTTACTTGCAGTGGGGGAGTGAAGAAGGTCCGAGCTGGCATTCCCTGATGGGGACCACAGCGTCCATCCCTTTGGTGCTACAGTGGGACCAACTCTCTGCAGAACTACGCACCATGTAAGAAGACCCCTGCTGAGCCATGGAGTTTAGGTAGAGATATGGAGCCTGACCATGGGTTGTCACGTGACCAGAGCTACCTGATACAAGTTGAGTTCTCTTTTATCCATCTCTCTCAGATCTCTTTTCGGTGAATCTCTTGGATCTATCTTAGGCATAAAGCCAGGAAGGTCCAGCAACATTTTTCTGTAAGTTGGAAGAGGTACGTCCAGGATCGAGTACAGGCAGGAGCAAGGTTACAGTCTTGCACAAGCTGGAGGTGCAGATGGTCTAGGGCCCCTGGCTACCTCCTACGGTTGCACATATACCCTGTACTCTGTGCACAGTATTGAAGCCAGAGGAGAGGCGGCTCCGTTACAACCAGCTGAAACCAAGCATGGCTCACGAGTTGGGTGGGTTTGATACAAGTGGATGCTGGATGCGTTGTATTACCACTCAGAGGGGACCCTGAGAGACAACAGTGAAACAAATCCTCCCAAGGACGGACTGTAGCCAGTGCATCTGGCAGCTCATTTTTGTTTGGGTAAGGAAACAGCATAGCTGAGTGTAAGACTATACCTGGACTCATGGGCCTGGGGTGAACAGCTTGGCTGGCTGGTCAGCGGCCTGGAGAATAGATACCTGAACATTTGGGGCACCACTTCCTTTACCAAATGGCAATGGCCCTACAGCTATAGACTTTACCAGCTCTGTCATACAGCTCATTACCCAGAGGCCACACTGATGGAGGGACAGAATGGCTCATCAAAATCACCAGCCTTCAGATGATATCTTGAGAAGTTGGGGACTATTCTCCTGCATAGTATACTGCTAAATAACAACCACCACGTGGTACAGTGTCCCCAGTAATAGCGCACATAGCTCCAGAAATCTGAAAGGTGGATCTAAATGTGGCCTCATTTATCATTACCACCAGTGATCCACTTGTGCGAACTTGTGGTGCTTATCTGTTGTTCAGGGCTCTGTGGCTTTAAAGCTGCTCAGAGCGGAGCACTTCCACTAAGGGTCAGAGCAACCACCCCACTGAATTTAAACTCTGGTTTACTTTGGACTTTTTATGCTAAAAAGGCAACAAGAAGAGTCACTATCTTGACTCCAGGGCAGACCTCAGTCATCAAGAAGAATGAGGCTGCTGAGTTTGACACTCAGGTAGCTGTCTTCGGGGTCCCCCTTGGTCCTCCCTTGCCTGCCTTTGACAGTCAGTGAAAAGCATAGCAACGATGACATAAGAAACACTTGGCAAGTGTGTGGCTCAGACTCTCAGAGATGAGTTTCCCTGCCTCCCTGGGTGAGCCTCTTGCAGGAGCGAAGGCATCTCCGGGGGAGGGGGGTCTGGAATTGGTGCCACAGGAAGGAGGTAACAACAAGCACAGCTGTGGCCTGTAGAGCAATTTCAGCAGCAGGGTGTACTGTGCTCAGGAAAAATGGCCACAAGAGTCCTGGAGTTGCTCAGCAAGTAGATCGGAGTGGTACACGGGTGAAGTATAGTTGAGGCTCTGGTGTACTGGCCAGGTTCTGCCTGGGGACAGAAACGCTCATTGTTCCAGCTGCTACAGATACCGGCATCTGGAGACTCTCGGCTGGATCTTTTTCTGGGTGCTGCCAAAGCTCATAATCAGGCATTTCCCCAGGGACCCTGTGCACCCAGTGACAACTTGAGGGGCTACCCCAGCTCCAGATTTACTCAGGCCTGTGCTACAACTGCATTACCATCTGACTCTTTCTTCTGCCAATACTTCTTTGTCACTGTTTGCAGGGCTCGGATGCTTCAGGCACTTCCTGTCTCTGCATGTAAAACGTCAGCCCAGAATCTGTTGTTCAGGGAAATTGACTTGGTGACAGATTTCTGCTATTTATCTATCAATTCAACATTAAATTATCCACCCACACATCCCATTCAACCCCCCATCCTAACAATCTTCCATTTATTCACTCAATCATCCATCTGTCTATTCGTCCTACAGCCCATCTATTTAGCATCCAACTGTCTATCCATCCAATCATCTCACTTTCTATCCCAATAACCAACACTTTGTTTATCCATATATTTAATTAATTTAGTTTTTTTTGAGACAGGATGTCACTGTGTAGTTCAGGCTGGTCTTGAGTTCACTATGTAGCCCAGGCTGGCCTCAAACTCATGGCACTCCTCCTGCCTCAGCCTCCTGAGTGCTGGGATTACAGGCATGTGCCATCACACCCGGCTATCCATATATTTAACTGCACAAATATTTATCCATTCATCCATTTAACCATCTGGTCTGTCCTTTCTTCCATCCTTCCATCCACCAGCCAACATCCAACCACTAGACATTTAACCATCCAACCACCCACCTCATCCTTAATACAAATATGTATTTTGTATCCACTGTGGACCACACATTATGCTGTGGATGCAGTGGTAGATACAAGACAGCCATCCCTCCCAGAGCTTTTTCCTGGTGATAAATCCAACAGATATTCACTGCCTATTTCACTGCCCTCCCCAAATATGACTTCAGTCTGCAACGGTTCCTACTCTAAAAGAGGGTACAACTGGAAAGCAAGCAATTGACACATACCTTGAATTGCTGAGTTTCAGAATCTCTAGGAGCATCAAGACAGGCTCCTGACCTCCACTGTAAGTTCAGGAAAAGTTTCTGGGAGAAATGATGCCTGGGTTCTGAAGGGCAGTAGGAGGGAGTCATGCAGATAAAGTAGACCTACCACAGGCCCATACAAGAATTCTCTGCCTCGAAGCACATGTACCTTGTAAAGGGCCATAAATCCTTGCTGGATGACAGAGAAAGGGAAAGAAAGAACCCTTAACATCTTGTCTGGCACGAGGTGTAGGTCACATTTTTAACAGAACATAAAGATAATAGAAGACTCTGTAGTTTGCCTACCTATGAAGTGGGTGACAGCATCTGCCTCACAGAATTGCAGTTAGAATTATAGCTCTTGAAATACTGGAGATCTGATGCCTGATGGTACTCTACATTATTATTAATAATAACAATCAATAATAATCCATCATTAATAACAAGTAATGTAACAATCATCCTCATCAGTGAGGTCTTAGTCAATGGCTTTATTATCGTCATAATTGAAACCCATTGCACATGATGTTTCTGCACCCAGCTTTGTAAAAGGAATTTGCTCAGGGAACCACATCAGCCTTTAATTTTTCATTCCCTGCAAGAGAGCATCTGAGAGAAGCAACTGGCTCTTGGACTGGAGGAGTTACGGGGTCTGGGAGGACGTGCCATGTGCTTGGCCTCACGTGGCTGGGCAAGGCAGCTGCAGAGACTGAAGGGCACAAAGGCCACCTGACAGGAAGCAGGCCCCAGCCCCTGCTCAGGAGGAGAGTGTCCTTCGCTTCATAGTGCCACTGTTCCTGTCCCCTGTGCATTTTGCTAAAACCTTTTGGGAAACTGTTTATATTTTCAGCTGAATGACCTCTTGGGGTAATGAGTTTCCATAACAACTAATGGGTGACCAGGATGCTTCCATCCTGGACTAGGGCCCTGCGCTCTCAGATTCACGTCAACACTGGCTGATGGCCCCTCAAGTGGTTCCTGTTTGCCATCCCTGGCAGACTGGAAGCCGGTGGCCAGGAGCACAGGGCACAACCCCAGAGAGTCAGTTCCCCCACCACATGCCAGCGTACAGTAGGGCGAGGGCAGTGCCTGGGTCTTTGGCTTTGCCCTGCAGTACCCTCTGACAGGAGCCTTTCTCGCATGGGGAGTGGGATCAGCCTGAAGTGAACAGGAAGCTTACAGAAAAGGTTTCTGGATAAAAGGACGTGCCTGGCCCCATGGTCACCCCTACAGCCCAATGAGGGGACCCGTGGAAGCAGACACCAATAAAACCATGGACCAAATTGTGTTCGCTCTGCCCAGGGTCCCTGACAGTGGGCAAAGATTAGCAAAGAGACTTGGGGGTCTCCTGCATCACCCCAGCGGGAGCCACCTGTCAGGACAGATGGCTCGGACAGAAGCCGGGACAGCATGCTGGGACAGGGCAGACTGAATCCAGTGTCCAGCATGGAGCCCCCCAGGGCGGCCCTCAGAGGGGAACAGGAGTGTAAAGCATGGTAAATGCATGGATAAGCTGGCAGGCGTCCCTTAATGAGGGCTTAAAGAAGTGCATTTAAGAGCCTGGGAAGTGTCAAGCTGATTTCCATGGCCTCGTATAATTGCTTTATCTCTGACCCTTTCTGCCTTGGGAAAGAGCATAGTTTCAGCCAGAAGCGCCAGCTCATGGCCCCACTGCAGGGGCTCGAGCACTGACAAGGCCAGGTGGCCCCACTCACCCCAGGCCTCCAGCTTGCCACAGGGGCCTTGTGGCAGCAGCCACCGCCTTTTCCGCTCTGAGGCTGCCTAAGGTGCTTCCGGCGGAGTGAGGAGCAGCCTGAAGACCCCACTACTAGCTCTGGGAGGGGGTGCTGTATTATGATTGCCTCGCTGAGATCTCAGCTCCCTCATGTGTACAAAGAGGAGCTTGAGAGAGCTGAACCCAGATTTGTAAAATGTCACAGCTGAGACAGGCCCTAGAGGGGCCTCGGGCTCCGCTCAGGGCCTCGGGTGCAGAATCCGCCCATGTGTTCCCTTGGCCTTTCCTCCATGTCCCGCCGTGGGTGCCAGCGATGGGCAGAGGGGTCTTCACAGCCAGCAACAAAAGAAACAAAAGCAGGGCAAGGAGGAAAAAGGTTGTGAGGGGCTCATACGGACGATGCTCTTGGAAATCAGAGCAGGGCTTTTTAACCGTGAGGCCAGGGCAGGCAACAGCAGGGCTGAGAACCATGGGCTGGTGGTGGGCACATGAGAACACCAGGCAGAGGAACAGCACCAGCAAAGGCCCTGGACTAGACACTAGTCTAGAAGGTGCCATGGGCTGTGCTGTGGCTGAGCAGACATGGGAAAGAAGGGGTGGCTCAGGGAAGCCCTGTGGCCCAAGTCTGAATTCTGGGTCCCCCAGTGTGTGCAGTGGGAGCCCCCGGGAATTGTGAGCAGGTGGGCAGTTCAGAGCTCCCTCTGGTAAAGAGGGGGCATAAAGGTCAAAAAAGAGGTAACCTTGGGAGTCTGAACTGGCCGCTCTGGCAGGACTGGGCTGTGGATGGCTCTGGAGAGACCAGCCTGGAGCCGCTGCCTTTGCCCTGACTGTGGAAATGGAATCAGTCCTCTGCCTCCCAGGGCCATGACGGGGCAACCAAGGACTTGCCATTTCTCTTACATAGACCGAGCTTGGCCAACAAAAGCAAGAGGGGAAGTGAAAGGCTTTCTGAGCCAGTCTTAATTGTGCCTAAGCAGAACGGAAGAAGGAGGTGGGCAGTGATGGAGGGGGTCCATAAGTAGCCTAAAATTGGGCTTTTAAAGGGAAAATCAATTTGTATTCTTGCTCAGGAAGAGGGCTGCATATAGCCGGAATTACTCTTCTGGGTTATTTGGATTTGCCTTCAAATCAGCAAATTGTAGTTATTACAGCCCTGGGATTGACTGGCCTGGAGGCAGCTGCAGGCCTACACCTTGGCCTTTGTCTGTTGGAAATCTGAATGGAACGAGGTCTCAGCCCCCACAGTCTCCACTGCCACCACTAGGGAGAGGGGCAGTGGCCCAGAAGGGGTGGGAGAGAGGGCAGAGGGCCGCTGCCTGGGGGGAGCAACCTTGCAAACAGCTGCCCTAATGCATGGAGCCGTGACTGTCGCAGCTGACCTGTGCCCGTGCACCCTGTACTGTGGGCAGTGACAGGTGTCCATGGGGGCCATGCCCCCAGGCTACAGAGTACAGAAATGTGTGGTGGTGATTATCTACTGATCATCTGCAGACTTTGCCCTTAATCCCCTTAAGCCTCAGCAAATAGCCCCTAATTCACAATCACCAGAAACGGTATTGATTTTTTTTTTTCATTTAACTTGCAGTAACACTCCCGCTGCCACTGAGAGGAAAGGGAATGATGTCAAACCGCTTCCCCAGGGCCTTTCCAACACCATCCCCTCCCCCTCCCCAAACATGCTCAATCCCCCAAGCACAAAACAGGCAACTATTTTTTTCATTATTTACTGTAGTTCCATGACCTTTTAAGTCACCAAAAGCTCCAAGAACAGAATCAAATCCCTAACGGACTTTAATTTGGTGACTTGTTAAGCTGAAGTGATCAGGTGTTAATAGTTACTGGTATCGCCATTCCCCCAGCGCTGCCGTGTACCTTGTATGGAGGTGGACTTCCACTGGATGGGAGATGTACCCTGACTGTGACAGTCCCCAGTCAGGCAGCTGTGTGCTAAGTGCCCATACTACCATCCTGGAAGTGTGTAGCACGTGACCCTCTCAATGCCTTCCTATTTGCTGATTTTATCAAGGTCCAGCATGGGCAGGGAGGAACTTCATGAATATCAGAGAAAAATGAGCAAGAAGACATTGGTACCACTGGCTTGCAGTATAGTTTGTCCAAGAACTAAATTCATCCACAAGCAAAGTCTTTCCTATTAGGCCTGTTCCCGGGGAAAGGGCATCTGGGGAACAGAGGGCAGATGGGGTGTGATATCAAATAGTTGGGCTTGATCACTTACTGGCTGTGTCACCCACAGCCAGTTCTCTGAGCCTTTCTGCAATGCGGTGTCCTCCTCAGCTAGGAGAAGGGGGGGGGTGGGAGGCACCAAGCTACAGAGCACTCTGCCCACCCACAGGAAGGAGGCTTGAAAGGCGGCGACACTCAGGTAAACTGTGGATGGAGCTATGTCGTTATTGTGCATCTGATGCCAGGTCACCGTTAGAGAAATGGGGTAAAGGGTGCATGGCACCCACGTGTTTCTGCAATGTCCTGTATTATTTCAAAATTAAAATGTTGGGGCTTTTTAAGGGCATAATAACAGCACCCACTCCACAAGCTTTTTGGAAGGGATTTCAGAGAGGGAGTCAGAGCTGAGCGCCCATCCTGGCATCAGTGTGTGCTTAATAAATGGGGTTTACTTTTGCCCCACCAGTCTCTTTAGGCCGCCAGAACTCCTTTCCTCATTAAGCGCATCCAGAAAATCCGAATGGGGTTTGTGGAGAGGGTGTCTGTTGGGCTTGGCAAAAGCGAAACTTTTCCTTTTTTGTGCCAGTTCATTTATTCTCAAGGTTAATTGTTGCTAATTGGACTGTCGGATTGCCAGCAAGAGTGTCAACACAAGCCCAATTAGACATGCAGACCGCAGATTGGTTCAGTGAGGTGGGAGGGAAGCAGACCCTGCCAGCCAAGTAGGACCCACAAAACAAGACTAACGAAGTCTACGTGAGCGGGAGGATGCAGGGTGCTGGGCAGCACTGTGCCCACTGTGTTCCGTTTCCAGCCCCTTAGGAATGCAGCCCTCCACCCCATGCCTTTGCAAAGCAAAAGACCTCTTGGACTTGAATGAGGCTCTGACTTTGCTTCAGCTCTTGGGCATCAGACACCTCCCTTGCAGAGACCTACAGCTCTGCTCCTGAGCTCGTGGTCCCACGGCAGCTGTGTGCTCTTTCTTGCACAGCCCTTTACTAGATCGTTTCTTCACACACACACACATGTCGTGGACAAAATTCAGCCACAGTTTGGCCTCAAACCACCTGACCATTGTGTGACCTGGTGCAAGGTTCTTACCCTGACTAAGCCTCAGCTTTTTCTTCGTTCTCCTTTACTGGCTAGAGCTCTGATTTCAGGGGGAGCTTGGCGAGGGGCCTATGAAAGGTTTCAAAAGCGTTTAACCTAAACACGTGCTTCCTAAGGACCAGAGATGACAGGCGTGAAGTGCCTGGCACGTCCTTGGTGTGCGTTCGCTTTTATGCAGGAGGGGGACACGCCCATCCGTTGTGTCATCCTTTATTTTTAGTTTTCTTTTTCCTTTGCTGCACCTGCCTTCCAGGTGAGGCGCACAGGTGGACCCAGTGCTAGGGAGAGAATGGGAATGGAAGCAGATCGTTGCACCTGAAAGAATACCCTCATTACTACAAAGAGAGGAGCGTCCCACCCCGCAGAATTATCAGCACAATCCTAAAAGCTGTTTTTGCAGTTGGACAGATGAACTTCCTGCTACGTCTCTCTGCCACAGAGGCTTCAGGCCACTCAAAGGGAGAGACCGTGGGGCTGGCACGGGACCCATCCGGAGCCAGTGAGAACACGGATGGCTCATGCCCTCCTCCTGCAGCTGATGGTTTCTGGCAAGCACGTCATTTTGTGTCATTCTGGTGCCCAGGGAAGGTGAAAAACCTGGTGCATCCACTGCAGCTATTAAAGCAGGAGGAGTCCCTGTCTGTGCTTACAGGGGGGAGTTGGCAAGGGAAAGGCAATTCAATTAAACAACAGCCAAGACACAGTGGAAGTTTGCAAGGAGTGCTGATGGATAAAACATTGCCTCTAAAGACAATTCTGTCCCCCACCTGGAGGCTGCAGAGGAGCCACGTCCAGCCTGAGATTTACAGCCCCAGGCATGGCCTCTGCTGGGTGATAAAGTATGCTCTCTAATCAATATTGGCACGGTCTGCCTGTCTGCAGCATCGATGCCCATTTAACAAAATCACTGAGTAATGGAAAACACAATTGAGTTGCATAATGAGGCTGGGTAATTGGATGGACTGGGCAGAAAGTCCAGCTGAGTATATTCAGTCTGGAGTATTAATTAAAAACTTGACACTTCAAGCGCCATCCCAAGTACCCCATTAATTATTCCTTGAATCCAAAGGTCAGATGTATTGGATGGATTCCAAGACGATGATAAAATTGCTCGATTCTGGAGCCACTGTGACCAGAGTATCTTTTCACCAATCCCCTCAACTCACCTGGCTCTTCAGGGGCAGTGGGACAGCAGCCACTCTTCTCCCGCATGCATTGCGCCCTGCACCCTGGGCCATGGGTCAGCACCGACAGGCGGATGGAGCCCTCACCGCATCTGTGCATCTCTGCTCTGTGAGCTCTGCAGACACAGGCAGCTGAAGCAGTTTTCCCAAAGTCAGGAAGCAGCAGATGAGAATTCAAACCCAGGACTTAGGACTTCAGAAGTGTAGTAAGGTTCTTAATTTTTTGTAAGAAGAATCCAAGAAATTTTGAACTTAATGTGAAGAGCAGAAGGGACAAAGCTCCTCTGTGATGGATGCATCTGTGCGACCCTGAGCAAGCTCACTTGTCTCTGGGCCCCTGTCTACTCGCCTGTAAGTGAACACAACATTACATCTCTAAGATTTAAAATTTCCAAGGAGAAAAAGGATGGTGGGCAGGGTGGCCCTGAGAACAGCAGGCCTGCTCAACACAGAGAGCAGTGCTTCTTCCGCGGCATGCCTCAGCAGCAGCAGTGTTGACCTGGCACCCCTGGGAGGCTCCCCAGAGCCCAACTGGCTCATGTCCCAAGACTGTAGCATGCTGCCCTGGACCTTTGTGCATCTGAGCATCCTTGTGGCTGGAAAGCAAGCTCTTGAAACCTCAAATCGGTCCCCAAAGGAAGTGCTGTCATCACCACATTCCACAGTTAAGGAAAGAGAAGCACAGAATACTCATAAGCAGAGAGGCTGGGCTCACCACCAACTAGCCAGCTGCAGAGATCTTAGTGTCCTCCAGCCCTGTGCCTCCTGGACTGGGGGAGCAGGAAGGAAGTGTAAGACTCTGGTGTTGGGGGGGGAACCTAAGGTGGTGCCAAGCGTCAAGGATCAGCCGTCTCCTAGGTGTCCATCCAAATGAACAGAGCAGGTATAGGGTCTGGCTTATCGATTCTGCTCCCAGGAATTTGCCCTAGGATGCAAAAGTCTTAGAGCCCAGAAGAGCAAAATATTCACAGCTACCCACAGCTCCAGCTTCTGTCAATGAAGGGACATCCAAAGTAAGATGAGCCCCATAGAGCTAACAAGGGGCTGATCTGCTTCATGTTTCCACTCAGCACGGCTATTTGACATGTAGTGGTGTGAAGCTAGTGAGCGCCTCGGGAGCTATGGAAGGCTGTCAAGCGCATCCCCCCCAAGGTAAAAGCTAATACACATCAACATCAAGTGGAGAAACAAAAGATACATGTAGCCTGTGTGTACACAGATGTGGAAGACTTCCAGAAAATATGTTGGGGTTCTTTCTATTGTATTTCCTTCAGTTATGATTGATTTATTTTTGTATCAAAATAAATCATGAGCACATATATTTAACACTAATACCTGTTGGGATTTCAAAACTTCCATGGCCAGCTCTACAGTTTTTGGATGAAATGTAATTCCTTCTCACTTCTAGAATGGACCTTCCAACCCCACCTGGGGACTTAGAATCACACAAACCCAAGTTCTGTAGCTGACAAAATGCCCATCCATAAGCAAAAAGTCAGGGCTCTGAGGCTGCCTGCCATGTGAGCCTGTGACAGCACAACTATTTATTTAACTGACGGCCACTGGCTTCATTCAAATGATGCTTGCCTGTTAAAAATGAATGCCCACTGGATCTGTCACCATGACAAAGTGCAACTGTGTTCATCCTTCTGCTGCCAAGGCCCAGGGTTCAATATTTTGCTCATTAATTTATAACACCTTTTTCAAAATGAGGATTTAGCGAGGGAATAAAGAGGCTATCACTCTCCCAGGCGAGCAGCCTTCCTGCCACCACTGCCTGCCCCCGCCCGGACTGTGATGGATGTAGATGAGACATAGCCTCTGAGCCACACCACACCAAGGCTGTGAGCACATGCTGGTGACTTGCTAACTGCCAGGCATCCCTGCTCAGCCCTGCAGCTCTAGAAGGGCTAAGCATCCATCCTTAGAGAGGACCTGAAGCTTGCCCATGCTTCCAGCTGCCTGGTCCCTGCCACTCACCTGCCCTGGCCATCAAGCTTTGTCCCACCTCCAAGCTTTGTTCCTCAACAAATGTCTGTGCAGAACTGCATTAATTCTGTTTCCTTGAGGATCTTGTATGGCTTCGCCATCCTCCCTCTAGGGGAGAGCACTGTGGCCCTGACATGGCCACTTAATCATTTATTCACTCACTCATTCATCAGCACATGTTCATTGCTAGCCAGCTGGAGGCTCTCCATCGATGACCTCACCCTGCTACTCCAGCGGTATCCAGGATGTGGCCCTGGGGGAGTGCCCATAGGCGTCCTGTCCTGGGTCCGAACACTGTAGTATCACCACTGCCATGGTTTTCACAGAGCAACCCCAAGCCCACCTCAGAGTCCCACATGGTGCCAATAGTGATCCTTTGTTTTGTGGTACAAACTCCTGGCATTCTGTGGCCACCTTCAGCTCCACAGAGGATGAGCCTGGTACCTGTGAGCAGGTGGAGCCCAGGAGCAGGAGGGATGAGGAGAGGGGATGGGAGAGGCAGAGGCAGAGCAAGAGGAAGAGGCCAAGGGAGTGGGAGGGTGCTTCATCCTCCACACACACAATGGTAAGCATGGAAGAGGAAGCTGGCCCTGGCTTGCACCCCACTTCCACGGTAGCCAAATGGACCTGGAGCTGAAGGTCAGGGAGGCCATGGCCACACTTCCCTCCTGCCTTCCTGAATCCCAGCAGCTACCCGGCAGAAGTTCCTGTGCTTCTCTGGGGCCACCCCAGGCCCTGCAGCCGGCAGATAACGCCTGTGACAATAGGAACCCTTGGAGCTTTTGCCCTTTCTCCCCACACGCGCCATTAATCATGACATTGAGGACATTAAGTGTCCCTGTGGGAGAGACTGCATGGTTGTGTCCATTTTTCAAATAAGCTAACTGAGGTTCCATTCATTCGGCGGCCCCCAGCTCAAGGCTGTACCCTGAGTGGTGGCAGGGCTGGAGTTGCACAGCCTTGATGCCCCTCGCAGCTCACTTGCTTTGTTCTTGGAGTCCCTCTGAGGGAATCTGGGGCTCCCTGGAACCCGGAGACCCAAAGGCAACAGCAGACTCAGGAGCGTGTGGGGACAGGACCCTCAGGGGGTGACCCTCATCTCATGGATGGAAGGCACAGCCCAGATCAGACCAGAGGGGTGACCTGGTCTCTTGGGCCTGCCATCAGCGCACTGCCAAGCCAGGTTCCATCAGCTCTGCCATCTCCCCCAGGGAGAAAGTCATGAACGGCTCAGATTAACTGCAGTGAAGCTGGCCCCAAATCTCCTCCCCGATTTCAGACAGATGCCAGGGCTCAGGCAGCTCCTGGCCAAAGAGGAAGGCAGTGGTGGTGGCTGTACCCTCCAGATAGGCGCCCTAGTGGCAATGGCCGTGCTCTGTTAGGTAGAGCAAGTTCAGCAGCCCCCTTCTCCAAGGCCTCAGGACTGTGAAATGCTGCCTCAGTTTCAGACGGAGATAAAGTCATTTTTCTCATTTGTCTCTTTTTCCTCTTAAAACATAGTGTCACCTGCGATGGCTTGTACTAGAGTTTCTTGCCAGCATGTATGGTTCAGGGTCCACCGTGTGACACCCTGTGCACATGTGCCTCCTTAGCCTGCCTCCTTTTCCCACTGCTGTTCACCTGCTCTCAGGAAAATCCCAGCTGCTCCTGGACTCAAATAGCCTTTTACTGGCCTCACCCAAACAGGGCAGAAATGCAGGCATTTGATTATCTCTTCTCACCATGATTAGCTAAGGACTTCCTTAAGGCCTCACTATTGTATTCCCCAGGGGCTCATGCAAAGTCCCATATCATGAAGATATTTAATTATGGATGGGTGGGTGGGTGAATGGATGGATGGATGGATACCTTGAGAGGAAGGAAGGGAGGAAGGAAGGAAGGAAGGAGGGAAGGAAGGAAGGAAAGATGACAGATGGGTGGACAGATGATGGATGGATGGATGGATGCCTTAAGAGGAACAGAGGAAGGAAGGAGGGAAAGAAGGAAAGATGGTGGACAGGTGGTGGAAGAATGGTGGTTGGATGGATGGAAGGAAAGGAGGGAGGATCAGATGGACGGGTGAATGGATGGATTGGTAGATAGAATATTTACAGATGTAAGGGAGACATTAAAGCAGTGATTGTCACATTTTAGTATGCAAATTCTTCATCTCTAAAATTAAATTAGTAATAATACAAGTTGAGGGTGACTATTACCTCCACTTTACAAATGAAAAGCTGAGGCTTGCAGAAAAAGCTACACAACCCAAGCTCCCAAAGAGACCTCCCCCTGGAGCCCACATCCTCACCCATCTATGTGGCCAGTGAATCCTTGTCCCGTGAATTCCAAGTCTAGTCTAGTATGAAATGAGCACTAAAGACATACCACAGGAATAGTTCATTTACTAGCAACTGCTGGGCCCAGCTACAGAGGGGCAGCACAGGGTGCAGCGCAAGGGTGGAAGTGGAGACTTTATGTGGCAAAAGTGGCGAGGACTAGGACAGATCTCGCGTTCGTGGTGATTACTGAATTTGCTTTGGTTGGCTCATGGTCACTGAGGTAGCTGTGAAACAGCATCCCAGTCCAGTGAGCTGGTCAGAACCATGGCCTCTTGGAAGCGCGTCATGTGCAAGGAATTCCCTTGAAAACGCCACGCAGCTCTGCAGCGGCTCTTTGAGTCCCCATTTCCCATCACATCTATAACTCAGGTTAGGCCCTGGGTGGCCACTGAAGGGCAGACCCTTAGCTTCTCCAGTGGGTTAAACAGTTTGCCTGTGGAAGGGGCCTGTCTGGCCAGAAACCCACCCCAGGGAGAGAAGAAGAGGCATGACTGAACCCATCCTGAAGCTGTACCACCTGTGTGAGCAGTGGCCCCAGGCCTTCAGCACACTCCATGAAACTCTCACCTCACTATTTCTGCTCTTTGGATTCTTGCATACTTGTTTAGGATATAAACAAACCCCTAAAAACATTAACGGTCTTGCTGGGACATACTATTAAGGCCCACTTGAAAAATCCCAGCACTCAAGTGAGAAATAGACCTGGGGCCATCAGCTGCCCTGCTCCCATCTGAGTCACCTGGGCACCCTGGAGGATGGCTGCTGAAGTGGCCTCATGAATCACACCTTCTGAGTCTGAACCCTGCCAGTAGGGAGGCCAGGGCTTCCGAACCACAAGCTCGCACTCAAGACCCCGAGGAGGAGGTATGAGTGGAAGTGCAGGAAGGGGACATCTGGAGGCGTGATGGCCACCAGTCCTCAGTTGCACAGATGGGTCACTTGTCTCTAGAGGGGTCTATTCCTCTGGGCTTGACGTTGAGGCCATGAGTGCCAGCACATTGGTGAATGAGTAGAGGACACAGCCAAGGGCAAGGCACTGTCCTGTGCCCCTCTCAGACTTCCTCACTCCCTCTCCGAGAAGTCAGAGCCTATTCATTCACAAAATAATCCCCTATCCCAGGAGGAATGGAGCATGTGACCAACACATCGAAATGTTTACGACTTCCATTTACCAGAATGGATGCAACTAGAGACCACACTCATAAATGAAATAAATCAGACCCACATGTGTAAACACTGTATTGTTTCCCTAGTGCAAGAACCTGAAAGAGTAAATAAAACTGAAAGGTACAATAGATACTGTGAAGGGGAAAGAAACTGCTCAATAGGAAAGAACTGGGATGAGGGAAAGGAGAAAAGAAAGAAAAAAGAAAGGGAAATACATATATATACACACATACGAAGATAGCTAATTGTAGTACTAATTTCTATTGGTTTATTGAAAGGAACACTTAATGTTTAATTGTTTGATCAATCTTACGTAACTGTATCTGGTAATCTGAGCAACTACTTCGAAGATAACAATAAGTAATACAACAACCATTGTTGACTTTTCTATCATCTTGTTTTGAAATTTTGTATGTTTTTTATAGTTTTTGCATTGTTTTGTTTTTGTTATTTTGTTTTTCTTCTTTTCTCTTCAAAGTAATAAAAAAAAAATGTTCTCAGCTGCATGACAGAGCCTCACTGAGAGGTGCTGACCCAAATGCCTTTAGAGAGGAATAGCGTCAGGGAGAGTCAGGGAGACTATCGGCAGCAGGAACTAGGAGGAGACCTGGGATCCAGCACATCAGGCTGTCTCTCATGCGATGCTGAGGGAGGCACTGACGAACAACTCTGATCCCAACACATGTCCACTGCAACTGGACCATGAAGAACCTGAGCGGCAGATGGTGGGACCCAGTGTCTCACTGTAGGAGCGAGACAGGGAGGCAAGGGAGGCTGGCATGATCCAGGTGGCAATGGAATAGAGTTGCTGGCCTCAGCATGAACTCAGACTGGGCTCTGGGTAGGTATGGTAGTGACTTATGAAAGGACTGATAGCTACGTGTACCCACAGGGGTCTCTGTGCACATAGAGAGCTGCCTGCCCCCCCAGCCAAGGTGGCTCAGAGGCAATGGCACCACAGTAGAAATGAGCCGACTTGCCCCTAACATTGACTTCTAAGAGCTTCAACCACCAACAAGCATCAGAACTCTTTGTAGAAGGCGCTTATGGTAGTACCAGGAGAGGAAGATATTAGGTAACCTCGGGATGGCTTTGTGTGACAGAGAGCAAGGAAATGCTGAAACAAATGACAGAAATCCCCACCCAGGGTGATGGGAGTAGATTGAAAGGACACAGGAGCCAATTGAAAGTGTTCCCAATGGTCAAAGCTGGAATGATTTAAACAAGAAAACACATAAAGTATTATCGGCTCATAATCCAAAGTAAAAATAAGTATCCACAGACCGTACTGATTAAATGATTGAATAAATAAATAAATTGGGGAGGTGGGATAAATCTCCCATGCAGAAGAATTTTCCAAATAGTTTATGTGATGCCTTGCCCCCAAGGAAAGGGAGAATGACAGCCTGCTTCTTCAGGGTGGCTACCCAGCAAACTCCTTCCCAAGTGCATAGCATAGGACATGACCTAATTTGGGGGAAGAGGAGGTTCTGCCGATACTTCAGCCAAGATCTGAGAAAAAGCACGAGTTCGCTGACTGTGAGTGGCGCTCACGTCTGAAGAACATTGCAGGAACAGGAAGGAGCTTGAGCTAAGACTTTAAGGCAGGAGAAAGCACAGCCTGTAGAATCCAGAGGATGAGGGTATGGTGCAAACTAGGAAGCCAGGTGGAAGTCGAAGCCAACAGCAGGACCCCTGCATAGGCAGTGACATGGATCCAGACAGCCCCTGGCAGCCAGCCCAACCTTCCTGAGCATTAGAAGAGGTCCTGAAGATTCTGGGCAGGGATGGATGAGGGCTGGTAAGGAGTTCAGGGCAGTGGCAGCTTCCCATCACAGTAGAGTTTCTCAATTCCAGCCTGGAGCAGAAAATTTCCCACATAATGTGTTTGAGACTTTGTGAACCACATAACCTCTGTCCCAACCATTCGTTCTTCCACTGTGTCTAGAACGTGGACCATCCATGCATGACTAGGCAGCACTGGTTCATCTGTGGGCACTGACATTTGAATTTCATACATGGTTTGTGCTACAAAATATTCTTCATTTGATTTGTTTTCAGTCTTAGAGGTTCATCCGAGTCAGTCTTTTGTCTCAAAGGCCATGGGGAGCCTTGAGTGAGAACTAGGAGGTTGCTGGGGTACAGGCCTCAGTCATTTCCTGCTCTGGCCCTCCTGGTGCCGGACACCAGTGAGTCTCCACCTCAAACTTTCCCTCTGGACTCTCCAGAACCCTGTAGAATGACACAGCAGGGGCAGAGGCTGCGGTGTCCCCACTGCCTTGAGCTGGCTGTGTTGGGGGAGCAGCAGCGCAAGCTTGCCCTGCAGGCCTGTGCTTTTGCCATTGATGCAGTCTAGGTGCTACTGGCTGTACTTTGGTTTGCATTCTGGAGCTGAGCCATAAAGCCACATTTTGAAGCTGTTCCCATACAGCGTCCCCTACCTGATCATTAATCTGAAACCGTGAGGGGAGGGAAGGCGCCTCCTCTCCCAGGAAGTTGTACTTGGCAGTTAACTTTCAAAGCACAGCTTTCTTGACAACCGAAGGCAAGACTCACAGAAAACTCAAGAGATGAGGGAACCTGGCTGAGATGAGCCAATGGAGAGGTGAGGCCACCATTCTTTTAGGCCCTGCCAGCCTGAAAGATCAGGGTGCCACCATGGGAATGCACGTGGCCCCACCAGCCACAAAATACGCTCTTCATAAAGCCCAGAGGTGGCACCATGACCTGGAAAGCCCGCCTTTGGAGCATGTGGATGCACAACGAGGACCCTACACCTTCCCCCCTACAAGGTGGCCTCAGCTGTCACCCAGCAGCAGGAGTCAGGACCCAGCACCCTACCTTGGACAAACCCCTCACGCTAGACACACTCGTTCACTGCCCCATCTGTGGGTGCTACCTAGAAGCCTCCAGTCTGCTACCCTACACAATGGCTGTACCCCTCACTGGGTCACCTGTCCCTTCTGGCCCTCTTCCGCTCCCTGACTCCCCCTAAATCCCCTTTGCAACCACTACATCACCTCCCACCGACTCCTGTACCCCAGCCCCGAAGGGCTGTGCCATCCCTACTGCCTGCCTGAACATGCCTCCCTCCACTCAGCTTTCTTATGCCTGGCATGGCCCAACCACAGGACCTGTGCACGAGCTATTGCTCTCCGCTCTCTTGATCTGGCTGCTTCCTTCCTTAGGATGATTTTCTCCACTCCTCTAGACCCTCACCATGCCTTGTATTTCTGAGGGCGACCCCTTCCCACAATGGTAATTTGAGGCCATCATTTAGTTGTCTCTCTCTGATCAGTTTGGTAATCCTCTATGAGATGGGACCCTATCCATCTCACCTTCTCAGTGGTGAGCCAGGTGCCCAGAACCTAGCAGATGTACAACTTTCTCTCTTAAATGTAGCCTCAGCAACTGAATATGCAGGACCTCACACAAAATGAAAATGTAAGGACCCTTTGTGCAAAAATGCTTTAGAATTCCAAGACAGTGAGAGCAGAGCACTCAGCCTCCAGTCAGAAACTTCAAAGATCAGGGTGCCACTATGGGAATGCATGGGTCAGGCACTCATGAAGCCACCTCTGCAGGTGGTCATTGGGCAAGTCTCCCTTCCTCACGGAGCATCCCTGTCCTCACTCAGCTATCTGTGCCTCTCAAGACACTGCCACAAACTCAGGGGCTTAGGACACACTTAGAGCTGAGCTCATGGACGGGGCTCAGAGCCCATCCTGGGTCCCCTCAGGGCTGAAACCAAGCTGGGGACTAGGCTGTGCTCCTTCTAGGAGGCTCCAGGGACAACTCTGATTCCAAGCACATTCCATTCCTTGCAGGACTGACTCCTCCCTTTCCAGCTTCCGGACATCAGGGGCCTCTCTGTACTCCTGAAGTCTGTTCTCCGCCCCTGGCCAGCAACAGAAATGTTTTCCTTCATGCTTCATTTCTGTCTCTGACCCCTGACCCAGATTTAAAGGGCTCATGTGGTTAGGTTAGACCCTCCAGATAATCTCCCTTTTAACTAACTCAAAGCCAGCTAATTAATAACCCTAATTCATCCGCAAATCCCTTTCCTGTATAATAGAACCTAATCCCACAAGGAAATCCCACCACCTTGAGCCAGGCCCACAGTCAGAGGGAGGGGGCGTCACAGTGCACTCCCCTGTGAGGGATTCTGGGCACCAGCCTCAAATTCCTAGACTGCTCAGGGCCTTTGTTTCTGGGAGGAAGTTGCCCTTGTCAAGGCAAATGGGCTTCCTCCAATCAGGTGCAGGCCTTAAGAGCAAAAACTCAGGTTTCCCAAGTAAAAAGGAATTCTGCTTCTAGACTATGACAAAGAAGTCCTGCCTGTGCCTCCAGCCTGCCAGTCTGCCCTCCAGATTTCATACTGGCCAACCCCCAGCAACATGGGAGCCAACTCCCTAAAATAAATCCCTCTCATCGCCTCCCTCACATGTATGTGTGTAATCTGCTGGGTGTGGTTCTCTGGAGAGCTTGGGTTGATTTGGTGTGGGAAACACTTGGCAGAGAGTCCATACTCAAAGACCAGGGACTATATTTTCAGTGAAGTTAGCTGTGATTTATCAAGGGTCCTGTAGCACAACAGGAGTTGTATGAGGAATCAGAGGAGTGGCTTTTCTTTCACTTGCTGTGATCAAGTTTTATCTTCCTTCTGCAATGAGAGACATGAGGCTCCAAAAAGTCAAGTGATTTGCCCAAGCTCAAATAGCTGTTAAGAGGCAAGAGCAATGGGCTAGGGCTATAGCTCAGTGGTAGAGCATTTGCCTAGCACAAGAAAGACCCTGGGTTTGATCCCCAGCACTACAAAAAAGAATGAGAGAGAGAAGAGGCAAGAACCATACTTAACACTGACCTCATGGTTTGGACCACCACTCCATACTTTTACTGTACCCTGCCTGGCACCAGACTTAGACGAGCGCGTTTGCACCTGTTGCATGGAACCGTGGCTCCCAGGACTGTGAGGTCCTCCCAGCCATGAGCTTGGCTGTCACTTCCATGAGAGCTGCTTTTAGAATCATTGTCTCTGTTGTGTTCTCTCACCTCAGTGCAGCCCAATATGTTCATTTCTGAAAGCCAAGAGCCTCCATAAGGTGCGAAGAAACAGAGTCTGTGCTACAAAGCACCTGGATGTTCTCTTGCTGCTCAACCTGGGAGCTGAGGGCCACTGGGGAGATTCTGGGCTGCACCCAGTCATGACAGTGACATGAAGCTTGCTCTTCCTGGAAAGCTTTAGAGGTTGTTGAACCCTATTGTCTCTGGCTATATTATTATAGAGGTTGGTTCCACAAAGGTCAGGGTGTACACTCTGCATCCAGCACCACCTAGTAGTTCTTCTCTGAGCCTGGGTCTAGGCATTGTGTATCAGTTAGCTTTTTCTGTATAACAAACAAGCTCCAAAACTCAATGGCTTAAAAGGGAAACATTTCTTATTGTTTGTAGACCCACCACTCTTTTGGTCTGTGTTCTAGTCCCCTCCTCAGGCCTTTCCCAAACATCCTTTGCTTCACACAAGCTATGCTATTTTGTTCCCTTCAGACCATTTTCCTCAACCAAAAGTTATATATTTTTTTAATATATAACTTAGCCAGAGTGCAATGACACATACCTGCCACCCCAGGTATTGATGAGGCTGAGGCAGGAGAACCACAACTTGGACAAGGTCCAAGGACAAGGTCAACTTGGACAACTTGGCAAGAATGTCTCAAAGTGAAATTTAAGAGGGAAGGGTGGGAATGCAACTCAGGCAGTGGTGTGACACATGCTTAGCGTGCGTGAGGCCCTGGGCTCCACGCTCAGTACTGAAAAAAAGAAAAAGGCACAGACCTGTATTAATTTCTGCCCCACGGAATGTGGATTGAGGGATGTGAAGGGAATCTGCTCAAAGTTAGGGAGCAGGTGGGATGAGGGGAGGAGGAAAAGGAAAAAAGGAACAAATATGTATCAATGTATATTTACGCAGGATGGCTAATCTGGTGCCACTGTTGACCTGTGTCGCTTTATAGTAAGGAACAGTTCGTGATTGTTTGATCAAGATTGTATGTCTATATGTGATTTCAGAAACATGCACTTTGAAGTTACCAGTGTGTGGTGCAGCAACCACTGGTGATTCCCTGTCGCTTTGTCTATAATTCAATTTTGATTGTGCTGCTCTTGTGCTACTTTGTGTCTTTTTGTTAATGTTTTCCTTTTTTTGTTGTTGTTTTTTTTTTTGGTTTTCTTTGTTTTCTTATACTTTAAAAATAAAAATAAAAAAAAAACATTTCTGCCCCACGAAAAACAACTTCCCTAGAACCAGAGAGTTAGGAGTCAGGTCCCCCGGTCCTTATCAGTAGTGCCAGGCACAGCACCTTTCACTTGCTGTTCATTGATGATGAATTCCAATATTTGCCAAAGTGGATTATCCAAGTTGATTTTGCCACAGAGGCCCTATGAGATACCTATGACCAGAAATTCATACTTGCAGTGGGCCTGGGATTAGCTTTTTCTGGACTTTCAAAAAGACACCCGCCCCTGTGCTCCTGGATCCTGGCTGCAGCGCTAATGTCCATGGTGTCCCTGGCTCTCTCGGTCACTTGGCCTTCTCCAAGTGCTGGATCCTTTCTTCTCCTTGTAAGAGCACTGAGTCCCCAAACATACATGGGCATCTTTGTGCCATTGGTATCTGCGGCCTCTAGCATGCAGCCAATTGTCCCACGTACTCAAGGGCTGGGATGAAGCACCTTGGGCAGACCGGCCGGCACCCACATCCTGCTGACACATCCTCTACCCTCTGACTGCGTAACCTGAGGGTGACCTGAGCCTTGAGGTAGTGGCATTTGAAGTTGCTAGAGTTTATGTAGACTCCCCCAAAGTTCACCTGAGCTCCATCTGGGGACAGAAATGAAACAAAATCAGATCATATAGGTACCTGAAAGGTTTTTCGTTTGCTTATTGCAGTGTGAGGGACTGAACCCAAGGCTTCTCCCCTAGTAGGCAAGCCTCTGTCACTGAGCTACATGCCTGGTCTTCTTTACTGTAGATAGGATCTCACTAAGCTGTCCAGGCTGGCTTTGAACTTATGATTATCCTACCTCTGCCTCCCAAATGGCTAGGATTACAATTGTGCACATACTGCCATACCCCGTGGGGCTATCACTTTCTTCATGACCTCTGCCCCCAGCCTGACAAGGCATATGCTCTCCCAGCCCAGCACAAAACAAGATCGGAGAGTTAATTTCTAGTAGGTCAGGACAGCAGGCAGGATTGGTGCTAAAGTTGGGCTTGGAAAATACGTAACAGTGGGAGGCATTTTGAGATCGTCTTATCCTGTCCTTGAAGCAGCAGTTCCCGGCATTGATGCCTCCAGGGAACATGGAAATATTTGGAGACAATTTTGGGTGTCACAGCTGATAGGTGCCAATGGCGTCTGATGGGTGGAGGCTAGGGCTGCTAGGTCCTCTGCAGCATCCAGGAAGGCCCGCACAGAGGGTTCTGCATCAGTGTCTATGGATCTAGGCAGAGGAACCCTTGTCTTCAGACACAATGATGATGCCAATCTTGTGGGGTCTTGAGTGGACTGTCCAAAGTTCAAAGTCAGCCTCAGTCACTTCCTGTGGAATTCTTTTCCTGTCCTTGGTTTCCTCATCTGTGATACTACAAAACAGAGTCTCCATGGGACCAGAGTGTGACCTCAGCCCAACAGGTGACTAACCACATAGTGGACACCAGCTATGATTGAGAATGTGTCTTCACACTCAAGGTCTGTTCCCCATACGCCCAGCTGGGTCTCATCAGGGACACAGAGCCAATGTAAAACAGATGCCACTGCTACCGCCACCCAGTGATACTTCTAAAGCACCTTGTCTTTATTTTCTTTCTCTGAAGTGCCAGGGGTGTGACGGGGTCCAGATGTGAGGCGGCCACAAGACAGGGCCCAAGGCCATCTTCAGGGACACTCAGCCCTTTCCCTAAGGCACACCATTCTGTCAGATGGCAAGTCCAGGTCACCAGGGATGCCCATAGCACTTTACTTGACAAAGGCACTCAGGGGCTCTCTCCAGGGAAAAGACATTGGGACAGATTGTACTGAACCCAATGGTGGCCAAGCTCCCCCAGCAAAGGACAGGTGAGTGGTCAGTAGCCATAAATCTCTCCTGAGAGGATGTTCCCACCAGCACGCTGACCGTGGTCTGGAGGCCTGGCTAGGACAGCAGGCTTTTTCCTGCAGCTCAGAGCTGCTGCCATCCCATCACCTCTCACCTGAATGAGCTATTGTTGCCAAGTCCAGAATCTCAGGGAATCTCTCTGACCCCACTTATACCTCCAGTGTGGAGCAAAATGTCTTCCTAAAGGGTGTTACTGCCCACTGCTTCCAAACCCAGCCCTGATCTGCAGAGCCTCTGGGAGAAGGTCACACCCCTCTCTTGCTTAATCACCAATTCCTAATCCCCCCTTTTGTTTCCTGCCACCCTAGGATGCTCAGGTACACACACACACACACATACATGTGCATACACACGTACACACACACTCAACTTTGTCTACCACCAGTTCCAGACTCACTGGGCTATCCTACCCTTGCCTTCCTGGCCCCTGCACTCCTCTCTAATTGGGACTAACCTCAATGAAGGTCTGCCTTCTCCACAAAGCCATTGCCCTGCCTTCCAGCAAGTCAAGGCAGGATTACAACATCAGAGTCCTTATGGCTTGCAGAACACTGACACTGTATATACAGCCCTTATGGCTCCATGCATAAGGACACCAGGGCACGGAGAGTTTGAACAGCTCACAGCACCAAGCCCACCAGCATCTACAGCAGAGCCAGAATTTGTATCCCAGGTCCCTGCTCTGGTCCTCTAACCCTAATGCCATACTACACTGTGGTCCCCAGGCATCATCCTTGGACACCCACCTTAATGTATCTTAGAGCTTCGAGGAGTCTACCATGGGCTTCCTGGACACCTCTCTCCATAGGCCCAGACTCCAGAAAAGAAGCCATCCTCAGAGCCCCATGCTGAGCCCCAGGCCTGGCACCCACCAGGCTTTGCACGATGGTTCAAGAGTTCTGCAAGCTGTTTGAAGGACTGACTGGAGACTTGCTTTCCATCACCTCCTGTCTCCCCAGCTGCTGCCTGGCGAACACCCACAGCTTGCATGCTGGGTACCCGTGTTGTTTTGCTTGAGCAGCACTGCTCCCCTCAGCCAGACCTCAATACTCTGCTCACTAGCACAGGTTTGTGGCCCATGGCTTGCTGTAAAGATGACTGCTCTGGGTGCCTGGACTGGCACAGGGATATTCTGATAACTCAGAGAGCCCTTCCTCAGCTAGACGGTTCCCCTGTTGAGGTTGAAAAAGGCCCCAAAGTGACTTTGTGCAAGATAAGGCACGCGTGGTGCAGGGTTTGGCCTGTTTTATGGCAGAGTAAGACCGCAAATACAGACGCTTCTTTTCCCCTCCCACTTGTCCCCTTGTTCTCTTATCTATAGATGATGCATGCCCAGCATGCACTTTTGTGACTATTCATATACCTCCTTCATTTAGCTTTCACAACCGCCTCATGAGACAGGTGGAGAAACCAAGGCAGTGAGCAGTAAAGGAACTTGGCACTGTCACCTGAAAAAGTCAGGCTGAGCTTCTAGCTCAGACTGCCCAGGCCTCCCCGGAGATGGCTGGCAGGATGGCGCTCACTTGTCTCTGGTGCCAGGATGCAGATGTGCAGCTGGCCTTACTGCTGAAGACCTGTCAAAGCTACATGGGACCCAGGTGGAATGCTCCTGTATCTGGGTGCTTCTGCAGTCCCGGTCCCCTTCCTGCAGAAGGTGACATAGATATGAAGGAGGACATAATCCAGGCTGGAGTTGCTTTTAGCTATTCATTGTTGTTACAATGTTCATTTCTCTTTGGATTTTAAAATAAATTAATCACTTTCTTTGGGCCTGCAAAGTTCGTGGGTGCTTGGCATTGTGCTCGCTGTGCCTGGTGGGTGAGTTACTCTACTGCGGGTAAGGGCAGAAGGAGGGATAAACAGCAATGCTCTCTCCAAACCTGACCCCTTCTCCCTTCCTCCTGCAGCTCCAGGCTATCTGCCCAGATTTAAATGAGGGCAGTTCCCGGGGATCTGCCTCAGTCTCTTTGTTCCACGTTAGAATCTGCCCTGCAGTGGGTACACCGAAGGACTGAGCTGCACAAGGTCCTCTTCCACCCCCTCACCCTAGACTCAGCCCCCAGCAAAACTGTATGCATGTCAGTTCATGCACGTGGGTGCCAAGGAATCAATAAACCTTTAATTCCCTCAATATCAAGCTGTGTGTGAACTGCAGCGTGGGCCTGCCAGGCACCTTTCACCCTCCAGCACGCCAGTATCTGACAGCACAGCTGGCCCTCCTGGCGGAAAAAGGACCAACAGCCAGGAGCATGGGTCCACCTGCAACTGAAACCACGCAGAGCCCTCTCAGCATGGGGCTCTCGGTCTGTCCCACTACCTCTTGACTCTTACCTGACCCCAGTCCCCATGTTAGACAAAGACAGTATCCCTAACCAAGCAGGGTGTGAGTGGGATTTGCATGACTTCTGGGTATTTCTTGAGATTTCAGTTCAACATTCTGACTTCAAGTTTCTCCAGCCTAAAGACCCTGTCCCCAAGAGTCAGGATGGCGGTCCAGAAGTCAGCCTTGGCCGCAAAGAGGTCAACGTGTGCAGTCTGCGGATCTTCCTGCACTGAAGGGTCACTTCCCAGATGTCCACTCCCAGCCGGACAAGAAGATCATGTTTCTGTTGTTTTTAATCTATCCACGCATCCATCCATTCATCCAACCACCCACCTATTTACCCACCCATCTCGCTCTATTTATTGCCTCTTTCAGTGACAGTCATCAGAGGAAGGAACATTTAGGGGAAATTGTCGGATTATTACTATCATTTGAGCAACATTTTTTCCTCAAGTATTTTGCCATTTTAAACACCCGTGATGAATAGCTTTGTAATCAAAAGTTTGGGGTATGAACATTTTCAAGTTCTTCAATCATTTTGACAAACTGTTTACATAAGAATCATTCCAGCTTACACTTCTACTGGTATACTGTGAGAATGAAAATTTCTCTGTGTTGTTGCCAAGTTTAAAAAATGCCAAAATAAATTTGAGTACTCAAAAACTGATACATTTTTTTCAATTAGCGAATAAAGGACTGAACTATGCCAGAGACAGATGTCTGTTGTGCTATGACGAACTAAATCTCCTCCATCTAGAATTACCAAATAAAATGTAGGACATCATTAAATTTGAATTTTAGATAAACA
Source organism: Dinomys branickii (assembly GCA_004027595.1). NCBI lineage: Eukaryota > Metazoa > Chordata > Mammalia > Rodentia > Dinomyidae > Dinomys > Dinomys branickii. The sequence continues at coordinate 27,878 of PVLD010008056.1, forward strand.
ATGAATAATTTCTCAGTATATGTTCCAAATATTGCACGAAGCATATTTATATTAAGATTTTATTTATCATGTATCTGAAATTTAAATTTAACTGGGCTTCCTGTATTTTTGTTAAAGCTGGCAAGCCAGCCCTTAAGCATGTATCTACTTGTTTGAAAATTTATTTAAATAATAGGAATGACTTTTCTCACTATGCTGGAGGCGAGGAAGTCTGAGATCAAGGTCCATTAGAGACGGGGTTTTGAGTGAGGGCTTCCTTTTTTTTTTTTTTTTTCTTAGCTGATATATGAAAACATAAAATTGTATATATTAATGAGGTAACGATGTGATGTTTTGATTCATGAATACGTTACCTAATGTTTGGATCAGTTTAAATATATCTGTCTCCTCAAACACTTCTCCTTTCTTCATGGTAACAATACTCAAAAAGCTTTTGTTCTAGTTTTTCTTCTTTTTGTTTTTCATGTTTGGCGCACTGTTGCCATGTATTATCACCCTGCGTGCGGTAGCACACCCAAGCCTTTCACTACACCCCACCTATGTCTATTTCTGTTTATTTCCCTCTCCCTTCCAACCACCAGCATGAGTGAGCACCCATCCCTCCAGCATGAGTACTTACCACGTCCTGGGACTAGACCAACTCCCCCGTCTCCATGGACTCCCGTGACCCTCAGAATAACCCTACGGTGTCCTTCTTTCCCTTACAGCAGTTAACTCTGTTATCTTAGAAGTTTCTGTAGGTCAGGTGGTCAGGAGGGCTTAGCCAGGTGCTTCTAGCTCGAGGTCTTTTCTGTAGGCATCTGGTGGCCTTCACATATGTGCAGTGTGCTACTGGTTGTGACCCATTGTATGGCTTCAAGACGACAAAAATGAAAGATTGGCTGGCAATTACACTGCAAATTTATTACATAGTCAAAGGATGCTCTGGAAGAGCAGGGAGACTCTGTCCCAGTGAGTAGGGCAGGCATGTCTCATGCCATGGGATTATGCTCTTAATTTGCTTTTTCATAGATAATTCCAAAAGGAGATCCAATCCACGCCCTGTCAGAACAATTACAAATTCTGGATTTATGAAGCCCTCAGCACCCAGTGTTGACCACACAGCACTGCAGGTGCAGAACAAGTGACGTCAGCCAATGATTTCACTGAGGCCTCGGTGAAAGCAGCACAAAGACTGCTGTTCTGGGCCTTTGTGGTAATTAACCCTAACTCTGGGGGGCTTCCAGCCTCAACACCCATCTCCCTAATCCTCCACACAACTGGTCTCTTCCCAGCCTCTCCCACATTCCCCACAGCTCAGATACAGGAAAAAACGGCCTCCGTGACGAGCTGGAAAGATACCCAGTAACTGGAGTAGGTGGCCCCACCTGTGGCTGGCTCCAACTGTGGGCCCACAGCTGCTGCCCAGCTGCAAAGACCCAGATCTCGAGGTTTTCTAAGGATTTTCCCACCATCTGGGCCCAGGAATTCCCATGCCCAGAAGCTTCCTCCAGAGCCAACGTGACCCATTTCAAATGTGTCCTCAGAGAAGCCACTCACAGCCCTTTCTTTCACCGAGACATTTTAATCCTCTCCCACCGACACCCTTCCTCTGTCAGCAATTATGCCCCATCTGTCTTCCAGCAATGACTGTCCATCAGAGCAGGGGTTTCTGCTCAGCTTGTCAGCCGAGCTTGGTTCACAAAGAGCTTGCAGCCCCTCCAGTATTATTCTGTCACCCTTGGCTGTCAGTATGGTTTCATTATTCTAACAGTGAAAAGACGCATTTCCAAGTTCTCAAAAAGAAACCTCTTCCCATTGTCCAATTGTCTTGGGCCACTCACCTGTCAGCTATGTAGTAGCCCAGGCATTTGCCACCAGATTGGGGATCAGAAAGCAAGTTTATTCCTTAAGAGACCCCACACACTGGCCAAATCCCGTTGCCTTCTTTTCCTTATATCCTCTTCAGTTCTCTATCTTGAAAAAGCTGATCTTGCAGCACTTATTAACTCATTTGATGAACTGTCCCAGAACACAAACTTGATTCTGGGCCTTAGACGTCTGACAAGAATCACAGTAACAGCTAGCATTTGCTTTGTACCTTCAGTGCGTCATACACTGAGCCAAGCCCCTGATATATATCATCTCAGCGAGTCCTCACAATGGATCTGTAAGGAAAGCGACATGGCTAACAGCCCATTGACAAAGAGCACTGTAGACTGATTCACTGGCTCAAGCAACAAAGTAGCAACTGGTGAACCTCAGAGTTACAGCCCCAGATCCCGGGCTCCTGCTCACCAGCTGTGTTGGCTTCCGCTACAATGCCAGGGGCAGTGTGTACACACAGATCCCACACGACCTGTGGCTGGGATGGATCATTTTAGCAAATGTGCATTCTGCATCACGGTCATTTGACATAAGGTCAAGGCAACATAGATTACAGTGTATGCAACAGACAGAACTTGCTTATAGCAAAATAGTATTTCCTGCTAAACATTTCCTTGAAATCTTGAGAGGCAAATGTTAGATTTCCTATGCCGCTGTGAGACACACAAAGATGCTAACTACAGTCCTCCTCCTCCTACCTTTGCAATGTGATTTTGTGGTACCTGCTATCAAGAGGCAGAGTTTATTCCTGAGAATAAACTCCTTAAATCTGGGCCACTTTGTGACTTACTTTAAATACTGAACGTGGAAGAACAGAGGCCTGGCAACCTGGCATGCATCTCCCTCCCTTGCTTCCTGTCCCCACCATGATGATGAGCCCAGGCTAGCCCCATCTTCCGGTGGGCTAGCCCACCAACCAAGGCCAAGCTCAATCAGACAGTCCAAGCTGAAGCAGGTGCACAGGCAAGCCCAGCAGAGCCTAGCAAGCCTGGCCCAGCCCAGCAGAACCACGCAGATAAGCCATAGGCTTTGGCAAAGCAGGAGCCTGTTTTTGTAAACCATTATGTTTGGTGATGATCTACTGTAAAGCAATAACAAGCAGATACAAAAGCTAACCAACTTCAAACATTTGGCTTCTCTTTCAAGGTTGGTCATGTGAATTTAGGGAATACTTGGACCCATGACAATAAGAAATGGTACCAGTAGTTCAGGGCCACTGTGTCCCTCAGGCATGGCTTTGTAGGGAAGTGGCTTAGGAGCCATTCCAGACACTAAGATAGTCTCAGAAAATTGGTTTTACTTTGTTTTGAACTACAAAGCAAAACAATCCTGTATAACAAAATTGATAAATGCTTCATTGAATCCCTTCAAAACACAGCATTATGGAAACTATTCAACTGCAACTGTGTTAGCATCATATGAGTTGAATAACATTTCTCACATACAAGCCAAACAAGTAATTTCTCCCTAATAAAATCCAAAAAATTAAAATTATAAGAAAATTCATATTATTATGTTCAACGCTTTCACTGAGCAAACTCCACATACATCTACAAAGAAAAAGAATAAATTGCCTAAAGTTCCTAGAGAATTTTACATTCCCCAGACCAATCATTTCCACGCAGGAGATGCGCATATGATCTCATGTATTCTCCATTCATGACCTGCGGCCTCTGAAAATGATAGAGCTTGGCATCTTTGAGTCTTAGGACAGCTCTGGGAAACTGCCTCAGGTTTCAGATGGAGAGCCTGAGAACTTGGGAGTCTAAGAGTACTGAAGAGACAATCAGAACTGGTTTGAATCAACAGGTGTATATTAAGTTCAGTGATGGCAAACCTTTTAGAGCTGTCAGTGATGACAAACAGCTTGCTGTGGCATGAGTGCCATAGGTTCGGCACAAGGGCACTAGGTGGACAGTGTGGTGACACTCACTGAGGCCTGCAGGAGCTTCATTTGGGTGTCACTCTATGCTCAGTCCAGCACAGGAACCTTTCTTCCTCTTGGTCACATGACACCCATGGGTCCATGAGGCCCTAGGCTTCTAATTGTGGTCTTTTTCTTTCTTTCTTTCTGCTTCTACTTCTTCTTCTTCTGCTGCTGCTGCTGCTGCTGCTGCTGCTGCTTTCTCTTCTTTTCCTCCTCTTTCTCCTCCTCTTCCTCTTCTCCATCTCCTCTCCTCTCTTCTCTCTCTCTCCCCCCTTCCCCTCTTTCCTTCTCTCTTTTGCTTGTTCTTCTAAACTCTGAGTTCCTCAAGGAAAGGACCTCACAGACCTCCTTTTTGTGTCTTTGTTCATTCCTCCACTGTTCATGGAGCACAGTCACATGGCCAGTGCTTATATGAGCACCAAAATTACTGCAACAAACAGCTGACATCAGAAAGACTATGGAGGGAACACTTAATACACAGTACAACACAGTAAGGGTCCACAAGACAAACTACTGATGGATTAACCATGAGGTACTCAACAAGACCTCCTTCTCCCCTCCCACTTTGCATTCCCCTCCCTTTCCTCTCCTCAGGCAGATCCTCCAGGTCCTCTCTGAGGGAGAATTGGGGCACAAAGCCAACGATGAGGCCTTGAGGTAACGTGAGTTCCTGACTTGACTTTTCCACATGCTGTGAAAGGAGATGTATAGATCAGTCACACTTGCTAAAAATTTCAAAACACTTTCAAAAATAAATATGAATTTCCCTGTTAAATGATTTCTTTCACCTACTTATAGCATTAAGCTGTTTCTTGGATCCTACAGGACAGAGAGAAGTTAAAGATAGATATTCCTGGGTCTTTTGAGAAACACTAGAAAGACATGTGCTTGGAAATTAGTGTCTGAATGACCCTGGCAAGATGATGCATTTCCTGGCACGCTGGAAAGAGAAGAGAGTCATGGTTTCTCTTGGAAGAAGCACCTAATCCACTTAATCCATGACAGGAATGATGTCTTATAACTTTTGGGCTACTAAGCACCTGCAGAAGGTGCTTGGTGGTCTTTGCTGACTGTTACTTTTCATCTTTTCCGAAAAGAACATTTGAACTTTTGGGAAGTCTAAGAGCTGAGTAAGTATCAGAGCCCTAGCCAGCCTTTTCAGCCCAATGACTGGTTCATGGGGGGGCACATGACCCCCACTTGTCCAATCATGGTGAAGCTAGGATTGTACAGGGTCAACTGAGAACAAAACTTTCTCTGCCTTTAGGCTTCCAGCAGTAAGAGCTGGTATTTAGTGGATTTTCTGGTAAATTAGGAGCGGATGCCCTTATTAGAACTGTTGTGCAATTACATGAGATTAAGGAGGTCTTCACTGAGAGAAAAATGTATTCTTTCATGAAATCCAAGCATATAAAGTATATCCAGCCCTTGGGAGAAATTAAGTCAAAGACAACACCTCCCTGAAAACCGAGGAGTGCCTCTTTGGGTAAACGCCATCTTGTCTCTCTTCCAGAGGTGCAGCCTCTTTGTTCTTGTCTGTCTCTAAAGATCAGGTTCTTTCAGGGCTCTGGGATCACTTTTCAGGTCCAAGGCCAAAAAAGTGTTCACCTTCCTGGGCTGCTCTCTTGCTACGAACACCTCTCCACCTCCTGCATGAGCTTTGCCCCTAAGCTTCAGGAAGACAGCCTTTGCGGGTTCAATCAGACATGGCCCGGAGCAGTGACTTCATCTAGCTGAACTGTTGTCCCTCAAGATCCAACCCAAGGATGGGGTTCAGGTTAGACATTTACGAAGAAGCTTCATAGACACATTCAGACTGTCTGGAGTACATGGGTATAGATCTTGTCTTTTGTACATTCAATGAGGGAAAGATTCTCATCTTGGTAAAAAGATGAAAAAGCTATTTCTATGAGATGATGATCTCCCTAGTGTGTCCGAGAGCAGCCATTGTACTAGCCAACCAAACATACAGCCCACTCAAAGAGGTACTTGGTGAGGGGATTCACTCCCCTGTAAGGAAGAAGAAATAACAGAGATGTGTTTAATGGTTCTTACTGCCCATTCCCCTACTATCAAAATTGGAGCACAGTGGGCCAGAGTGAGTTTCTCCGGAAACTTCAAGGGCTCCCACTGCTTTCTCTCCCAAGTCTTTCCCCACTTAACATTTCTCACAGTGTTCCAACTCATACAACTTCTGTCTCTCACTTCAACTTAGCACATTTTCCATTCTAGCACATTGCCCTCCCCATCTCCCCATAAGCTGTGTTCACGCCTACCTCTTTATTAGTTGTAACACTTGTAGGAAATTATTTCACCTTTTGAACCTCAGGTAAGTTATTTCTCTATAGATGGGAATAATAATATATTCCTCAAATCTGACAGTTTACCTAAAGTGCAGGCAGACGCCAAAACCAAACTGAACTGCTGGGTACCCAGTAGCACTGGAGAACTGGTGTAGGAAAAAAAAAACAACATGTAATTGGGGACAATAAAAAACATACACACTTGGTAGCAGAAAATGGTGTTTTAGAAAAGAAAACAGCTTATACGCTTTTATGTAGGGAAGTAATAAGAAGCAAGCGTGGCTGCATGTATTCGTTAGTTGCACAGTGAAATGTAAACAGGTAGACCAGAGCACAGTAAAAATGATTATCTCAGGTCAAATGTGAAACAATGTGCCAGTGACAGGGGTGAGGACAAGACTTCTATACATAGAAATTTTTGGTAGCTTTAACTTTTGAATCATGGAAGGGTTTACCTGTGAAATATTTTAATTAAAAATGCCTTCTTCATATAATTATTGTCAGCCTTAATTATTCACTGTCATTTGCATTCACTAATTACATAACTGCTCATGTGAGCATTATGTGAACTGTGAAGAAAAAATGATGTGCTGTGAGCTCTGGGTCGGTCCATGGGCAAGTTACCCCTCTGGCCCTCAGGTTTCCTATCGTCTGTCCCGTGAAGACAATAACAGTGTTTAGATCAGGGAATTACACTGAATGATTAAAGAGATGGCGCACACTTTCTGGGCGAATGAGAACCACTAGTGTGCGTGTTGGATTCCTCACACACACCTTGCACAAGGCAGAAGTGTGGGTTGACAGATGGTCCGTGTTTTTATGGGAAACTATGGTTCCCAAATCACCTAAAATGTCTTCTAATGACAGCCCTGAATTTTCAATCCTAAACCCAGTCTCAGGAAAAAAAAAAAAAAAGAACAATGTCCAATACACAAGCAAAACAGAAAGAGAAAAGCAAACACATATTTTAACTGAAAATCAGTTAATAGGCATCGAGAGGCTAGAGAGTGGCAGACTTTGGGCGATAAAGCTCCAGGTCTTACATAATGAAAAGAAGGAGATACCCTCAAACTGAAAACTTACACCAAGTTATAATTTGTATAAAGTGGGGAAAAAAAAGACAATCCCTGGCTAGTCACTCCCTACAGAAACACAGAACATCAAGGGCAATAAAGAAAACTATTAAAGCCACAGGAGAATAAATACAATTTATCTACAAAAGAAGAACCACTGGTCTTAGAGATTTCTAGGTGATGTTGGAAAATAATGAAATTATAACCTCAAACAACTGAAGGACAACAGTGCCTACCCAAAATTCTACCCCCATCAAAACTATCATTTACAAAGCTCAAGATAAATTATTTTCAGAAGTCAAAGACACAGACAATTCACTGGCAAGCCTCAGCCCACTGGCCAGACCCAGCCCACCATCTGATCTACAGTCACATCTCCTGGAATGCTGTGCCATGCACCTCAGCCAAGCTGCCCTGGAGTCAGGAGAGCAGAATAGTTATAAGACAGCAAAGGATCCACAAGACCAAAAATGCTCATTATGTATAAAACTATTTACTAGTAGTCATATGATAGCAAAAATATTTTTATAGGAACATATTTTGTATTTCCATAGAATTATTGCTGATCTCTTCTCTATAGGACTCAGGATGTACTTGCTGTTTTTATCACTCTGAATGGCCTATGTTTATTTTCCCTATTGTGTGTATCAATACACAATGAGATGAGTGCCCAGTTCCTCACCCTAGAAGACAAGAGTCTGCATCAGAGTTCAGCCACCGTAGGGCTCAGGTACGTGGCCACTCCTCCTCTCAGTGAGATGGCTTCAGGGAGAATTGGAAGGCCTTCTCTGGGGTGTGTCTAAGAAGCAGAAAAACAAAGAACCATCTCAATACATACAAGGCAGCTTTCACTCTTTGATTTTTATCTGTTCCAGATGAGGCGCTGTTTGAACCCCGCCCACTGCAGGCATGCCTCCACGGTTCAAAGGTTATTGAGTCAGCTTAGGGTTCTGGCATCATGGCAATGGTCATGGCTTCCTGATAGCTCTCACTGCTGCCCTCCCGCCATTCCCAGCCTCGAACCTGGGGCTCTGGAGCCTTGCTGGGTTCTCCTCCTCTAACCTGAGCTGCCCTTCCTTCATTGTTTGGCTTGGCTGACTCTTACGTCTCTCCTCCAGGAAGCGTTCCTTTTCCCCTGCCCCCGGACTGGGGCAATATCCTCCTTCAAGTAAAGCTTCATTTAATCCCATCATATATTGAATTATATCTGGTCTACGAATTTAGGACAATGTGCTAGACTTCATTTGTATCTCTGTGTCTTCTGTCTTCACCCACTTCTGGAGTCTGTATACATCCCAAACCAGGGGAGCCAGAGGGGGTATTTGATACATAAATCAAATCGGAGGATGGGGCAGGGACCCCATGTTACAGCTATTCCTTCATGAGACTAAAAGGAGGCTTGTGGAGAGAGGGTGGCAGGTCTGCAGATGACACCCACCTCTCCGTGCATGGTGTTGAAGGCCAGGCCAATGCCCAAAGCCAAACTAGATCCTGGTGGTGCCTGCTGATCAGCTAGATAAGGAGGAATTTCCATAAGGCTTCATGAGGAGGTCGGCTCACCTGTGGATGCAGGAAGGGAAAAGAGAGGAGGGAGGAAAAGGGGAAGGAGAAGCAGAAGAGGAAGAGGCAAGTTCAAGTACACTGAACATCTTCTCACCCCACAGGAGTCTTTTTCTCCACCGTGAATTCCTAATACCTCTGGCACTCCCAATGCTCACCCCATTTGCTCAGGACACTGTTCTGCAATGCTGAGAGGATTAACGAGACACGCCTAGCGCAAGGGGCTTGTGTTCATTTCTTCTGGCCCCTGACAGCTACTAATTCTTACAATTTTCCTACACTCAGTACCACATCCCTCAGACCCCCTGCCATCCTGAGCATTCCTGCCAGCAAAGAGAAAGGCAATTGTACCGTCATGACAGCAGGGCCCAGGTGGGTTTATAATGTTCGAGTAACAGGCAGCCTGACTCGCTTAAGCTTTAAAATACTTAAGAATCTGCATGTAAGAAGTGGGGGATTTGAAGAACTTACGTCTTTCATGGCAAAGAAATTAACTAGCTTGACAATTTTCATAAATCAAAAGTAACTCCATTACTTTGAAGTACATTTTAAATACAAAGGTGTAATTCCACAGGAAACTTTTAGTTTAAAAAAAAAAAAAGTGGGAAGCTGGTGACCAGATTGGAACAAAGTTTGAAGCCGTGAAGGCTTCAGTTGATCTCTTGGGAAAGCTGTGAGTAGCCAGGCCAATGTCACACCCCTTCAGAAAATGAAGAAACAGAGGCTGAGTTTCAGTTTAACCTCCTAGGAGTTGGTAGCAAAGCCAGGTGTCCAGACTCAACAGCACTTTTGGCTGGGCAGGGGAATGGGCCACACACTCGGAAGGGTCACATTCTGTCTGTACTCCGTAGTCCCCATCTTGAAGTTCTTAATCCCTTTGAGCGGGGGCCCTGCAGCTTCTGCAGCTGGTCCTGCTCACAGCTCCACAGACCACCAGGAAAGCCCGCCGCACGCAAGACTTGCCTGATCCCTCTCGGCTCCTGGAACTCCTGGGCTGTACTCTGCTCTTGGTGTCTGTGTGGTTCAGTGGGGCCCCTGTTGGTGCCTCCCACGAGCACCGGAACCCCCTGATGTGTGCTACTCCACACCC
>PVLD010008056.1:37796-86961 GCA_004027595.1 Dinomys branickii
TCCCAGTCTGGATTCAGGAAGAGACAGAGAGGCCAGGAGGAAGACAGCAGAGAAAGTGACAGAAAGTGAAACAAACCGTACTCTTCTTCACCTCCCAACCCCCATGAAGTTCTGAAATCAGAAGGCCTAAACCTGTGGCTTCAGTCACTCCTGGCTCCCAACTCCCAGGTGTCCTGAGCAGTGCTCCCTCCCTGACATCCTGAGGCGCACTATCATGCCCGTAGTCCAGAGGAGAAGGCTCTGCATCCTGGAGGCACGGCGGTGCCAGGGGAAGACACCAACCCTCTCCCCAAATCTCCCTTTCCGGCTGCCTCACATGCTTTTTCTTCTTCAGAGGGTCCCCAAACCTCACTCCTTCCTTAATCATCAGGCAGTCCCTCATCGCATCCCATGATTGACCATAGATGGATTCTATTCCTGAACTACAACTCCCTCCTGCCTCCTTCAGAGGTCCATGACAAGTTGATGTGTAGCCATGCATGTAACAACTGAGAGGAAAAACCCACAGATCAGAGCAGACTCGGACTTTTTATTATGCATTTGACAGTATTTTCTGAGTGTTCGCACAACGAATGAGTTTCTCTCCACGATACCATCTCGCCACCGTGCCCAACAGTGCATATGCATTTTTAAAATGTAATACAAGCTCTAAAGGATACGAGTTTGGATTCAGAACACAATTTAAAAATCTCTCTATATCTATACAGTGACTTTACCTCTAACAGATCCCACAAAGGCACTGAAGTAGAGAACAGTTCACCAATAAATAATCACTTCTCTAAACTGTACAGAATCCTGCTAGCAAATCAGTCTGCTTTTACTTCCTCATGACAGGTACGCACTTTTATACCTGTAATAACTTACAACACATTCCTCCAGAGGTGAACATCTGGTCAAAGCCAACGTTACATCTCGCACCACCTAAACTTTCTCCTCATGGTGCCCTTGGCACGTGCCCAGAAACAGGCTCTGTGACCAGGTGGGGAGGTGGGTAGCCTCTCCCCAAAGCACCCATTAGAGAGCACGGAGGCCCTGGCCCTGACCCTCACACTCACTGTGAGTGCAGTGAGGCCAGAAGAACACAGCTGAAGGAGATTTTGGACCATCACGAGTTACAATTACCAGCTGTTGCCAATTATATAGATAAATAGGAATTTACATAATTTATAAAGAGTTTGTGTTCCTGGCTTATTTTGAAGCCACTCCCCAAAGATCCACATTTATTCATGAAAGCAAAATATTCAACCTAATGGCCCTGAGCCCAGGGGCTGTCTTTAAAACTGGCTTCCTGCAAACAAGGCCTGGGAACTTCATGTGCATGGGCCTGGCGTCTATAAGCGATGCACGGGGCCAGTGCAGGGAACAAGAAGCAACTCCGCGTGACACAGGCCAGCCTTCAGAACCGGCACACACCCTCTCCTCTTCTTGCCGCCAACATCAGGCCTCCTGCTCCTTTTTTCTTCTTCTGCCCCGTTTCTTTGACATACACTGTTTTGACGGGTATGAGGCGCAGCTGAAATTTCTATCTAGATACATACTTTGAACTTGAGAACCACTGTTCAGCTATGACCTGGCTCCAAAGCCCACGGCTCACCCCTCACCAGCTCCCAGCCTGCGGATGGGGCAGGCAGCCCGCTCTGGCCACACACACACTGTGCATCTAGTGCAAGTCGGACATGCATTTACTTTTGCAGACAGCCAGCTCGGTGTCCACTTCCTCTCCAAGAGAAGTCTTGTCAAAAGCCAGTAAGCGGCTTTCGGCTTTCGGCTTGCCCTGCATCTCCAAAAACAATTTCCTGTGTGAAATTGGAGCTTCGGGCATCTGCCCCGGGGCACATCTGGGATCATTTTACCCATTAGGGAAATGGGGGTCATTTAGATTTGGGCATTCTCGGAGTGGGGTGAACTGTTAAGTGGGGACTCTCTAGGTGGGTTTTCTGCCCCAGGCGAACTCACTCCTTGTCCCTAAAGAAGTGGAAATTTGAACTTCGTGTGAGCAACAGCTCCTTGCTGGAAGAGACAACGGGCAGGCAGAGGACAGGGTGAAGTCACAGCAGGGAGCAAGCATCGGTGGCAGCCACCTACGGCAGAGGGGCCTCATCTCTCCTGGACATCAGCCTACCTTGAGCCAAGAGAACAAAAAAAACGTGTGTTAGAACAGGATAATGCCTCTCCCCAACCCCAAGGGGCCATTTCCGCCCACCACGGCTCGAGCTGCACCCCCCTGAGGGCTCAGGGAGCCCCCCAGCAGCCACCATCACCCACAGTCCTGAGCCAGCGACGGCAGCAGCTGCCACTCCAGGAATGTGGATGTGGACATTACTGACTCGAATCCTCTAAGCAGCCAGGGACTGTAGCTCATGAAAGTCTTTCTTCCCAAAGAAAACTCTTTATAGGAGCTGGATGTGAATCATAAAACCCTAAAAGAGCTACCTTCCTGGCCCCAACTGGGGACACTTTGTGACCAGTCTCGGTCTCAGCCTTTGAACGTGTGACAGCACAATACTAAGTATGGCATCTGTGTTTTTTCTGTGCAGGGGACCCCTTGCTGGCTAACCCTCGAACACATGCCTGGGCCTTCCTGCTTTCCATTCCCCCTGACCAAAACGCCGCTTTCACTGGTCCTCAGGGCTCGGCCCTCGCTTCCTCCAGGGTTCTACGCCAAGGTCACCTGGCCGATCAGACGGCTCCTGTTTCCCCAGCCCCAGTCGTAACCACCCCAGTGCCGCTCCCTGCCTTGCTCACCACACCTCACTGTACATCACACACATTCCTGGGTATCTGCTTCCTCCACCACCTGAGCTCCTTGAAGAAACCCCTCTGCCTGTCCCCTGCTGTGTCCCAGCATGGAAAACAGTGCCCGGCACATAGCAGGTGCTCAGCGACTCCACTGAATGAATAAATGATGCATCAGATGGATGGTTTTAATCACATCCTGCCCTCACCGAGCGAAGTTTTGGTTTGGGTGAGGAAGAGAGAAAGGAGAAGGAGAACGGAGAGGCCATGTGGGGACAAGCTGGGGTCTGACTCTCTCTCCTGGGGCCTCCCTGCCGCCCCTGCCCTCCTCCTCTCTCTCCATTTTCATTATAGTTGCTGACAGACCCCTCTGCGGACCACTGGAAGCGATCTGCCACCAATTTGGAAAGTCTCCTGTATCCTGAGCACGGTTTAATCTTCCCTTGATCAGTCCCTGTAGGAACTGCAGCCACCTCTAGGCTATTATTATGAACATAAATTACCATCCCATTGCAGATGTGCAGGTGAGTCATTAATAATGACTTCTGATGGACAGAATGACAAATAAACCCAGTTTGGCTGCAGGAAACACTGGGGATCTCGCACATAAAAGAGATAAGCAGGTTCAAAATGTGATAAAGTGAGGGCGGAGGCATGTGACCCGGTGCCAAGCTGTGACACTTCGCCCCTGTCCCGAACCAGCTGCTGAGAAGCAGTGACGGTGTGGGATAGGGTCCCATTGCTGCAGAAGCAGAAGCTAAAGTGGGCTTGGGCAGCCTGGCCTGCACAGCCCCGGAGGAACGCCGGGCACAGCAGGCTGGAGCAGTTCCGGCTGCTCTGCCTGTGGCCCCACTGGAGCCGTCGTCTGTGGGAGCAGTTGCATGAGCAGTGGGACCCCACTGACAGCGAAGACCAGGGCCTCCCCTCTCCCCACCCCACAGGAGGAACGGGCCCCCATCTTCACCTCTGCCGCAGCCTGATGCGGGACCTGCTGGCCGTCCCTTTCTCTTCTTTATCCGCTTTTTCTGCTGTCCTGGAATGACTGTGGGGAGAGAGCCAGTTTTGATGAATCAACCCGCATCTCCATGTGGCCGTTTCAGTGCCACCTTATGACTTCCTCTTCCCCACCAGCCAGCGCATTAGTGCGCTCCCCGAGGACCACGTCTCAGGCACAGTTTGGGAAGGCTGAGTGCCGGGTGGGCGGCTGCCTGCCGAAGCAGAGCCCACACTTGCTCCTGTGAGTCATCAGATGTGAAAAATGCCAGCAGGGAGGAATGAAACTGCGGTTAAGGCAGGGATTTTCAGACAGCAGGTCCTGGGACCCGACTTCCTAGGCACTCGCCCCGTCTGGGCTCTCCTGGCTCAGGCTATATTTGAAAGTCACATCCCCAACACCAGCTCTAGGAAGGGCTGAGGAAGGGCCACATAGGTTGCTAAGTCTTGGCCCCATGTGAAGAAAATGAGCAAAAGCTTTGAGCAGACATCAGCCACCTGCCGCCTGGGCAAGCTCGGCCTGCTCACTCACCCTTGAGGATGAACCTATAAGCTTCCCTACGAGACAGGAGCAGACTATTGGAAAACTCAGGTGAATGGGCTTTTGCGCCCCTCTTGGGGAGCAGGGCAGCAAGAGCTGAGAGCCCCAAACATTGTCTTGGGAAAAAGCTAAACATAATGTATGCGAGGTGGCTAATTCTTCGATCTTTAACTGTTGGCAATTTATTCAGATTTATGCAAAGTGCTACTCATGTCAGGAGAAATGTGTCTGGGGACCTGACACAGATGTGAAAGGAAGCAAGAGTCAGAGGGGGAGCAGCACCCGCCCTGCTGAGGACCCTCAGCCTCTGGGATCATCACCCCGCCCTCTCTTCACCCTCAGGACCAGGGCAACCAGGACGTGGCCACACCGTCCTTGCAAGATGCCCTGGCCTGGCCTGACCTGACCTTGGGTGATTCATACCTGGAAATGAGCAGGACAGAAGGGGTGTCCTACCTGCTGACATCCAGCGTCCGTGTGCAGAACTGTACACAGGCCTTGTCATCAGCCCGCAAACACGCACAGCGCAAGTATGTCTGTGGCGAGGGCTGCGCACTCCCCAGAGATGGCCCTGAGGACCTCTTGTTCCGGAAGCTTTCTCTGTAGTTGGACAATCCATAGGGCACAGTCTGCCTGCAAAGCACAACGTGAAGTCAACGGACCATGTGTGGGCCTCCAATTCAATGTTCCCTCCAGAGTACAGCAGAATAGGCCCCTGCCCGATGAGAAACTTCTGAGTTTGGGAAGCTCTGGAGCGGTGATGGCAAAGCTTTTAGAGCTTTCAGTGACAACAAACAGCCCGCTGCGGCACAAGTGCCATAGGTTCACCACCATTGCTTTAGAGGAAAGTACAGGCGCACAGGCGCTCTGTGTCCGCCAAACACTCTGAAAGCAGAGTGGGGCTGCAGGGATGGAAAGATGCAGAACCGGGGAGAAGATCATACATCCCAAAGGGCAAGGACATCTGGGATGAGCCATGTGCTGGGTCTACTTCTGCAGCCTTACCCCAGCACTGGGGCCAGAGCACCGCACCTGTAAGACCCTTGGCATCTAAGGCCAGGGAGGTGTCCCTGGCAACCTTCTACTCCTAGTTTCTTCTGAGTGCAGCACAGACCCTGCAGTTCGCACTAATGAGAACAGGACAGATGCAGTTATGGTCATTAGAGATGCACCCTGACCTCTGAATACCACTTCCTGGAAGAGACAACCATCAGAAGGGATGCTCCATGCCATCTGAGAGGTGTTGTCTCTGCAGTGGCAGGATAGCCAAGGATGGAACTGGCCTTGGGAAAGTCTTACTAGGAAGCCAAAACAAAAAGTCTAAAAGGGTTGGCCACTTCTTTTTGTTCATGGATGGCATAAAGAAGAAGGGGTGTGGTGGTATTCAGAGCAATAAACATTTAAATCTGGTCCTTATGTTTGTATAGATCCCACCCTTCACTCTCCAGAGAAGAAAGATGATGGCCAGTTGAGTGGAGGAAAGTTAAAACCATATGCTTAATTCATTCCTACTATTGAATATGACTTAGGGACAGATTAATAATACCTCGAAGAAACTTACATGGCTGAAGCCAATTTTCCAATAAATCTTGGTCTTCTTGCTCATCCCCAGAGATTAAACCACCTTGGTTTCTATGAGCCCCATGGAGTATCACCAATTATCCACCTCAAAGGGTGGCCTGACATCCTCCCTGTGTTTTCAAAATAAAATCAAATTGAATTTCTTTTCATTAGGAACACACGCCATGGAGCCTTTTGGAGACAGAGAGGGCAAATTGGGCAGGGGTGCCCCGCAGTGATCTGATGCTCTGAAAGACCCTACTCCCTGCTGGGCTGGGGACGGAGCTGAGGAATCTTCTGGGCCCTATTCTTCTCCTTCCCAGTGAGTGCCTGGAGACACAGCGGAGCGGTGGCTCCCTGCTGGCCAAGCATGCCCAGCTGTTGAGCAAATGGAGAAGGAAGGCAGGGTCCAGTCCTGTTAGGAGCTGAACCTCTTCTCATACCCTCATTTTTCTCAAAAATGGGAAGTGGGGGAGGGGAGAAAAACAATGCAGCCATTGTTGTGAGCTGGGATTTGGCTAAAGGTATATTTTTTCAGTACGAGGACTACATTAAATCTCTAAGTGTAGACATTAAATCCAGTCCCCTATGTCTCGATGAAAATTACACGCAAGGAATAACAAGGCTCCCATTTTTCCATCAACAGTGAGACCTGCAATTTTAAAATTGCTGTCAGCTGATTATGCATTTATGGATTTAGAGCCACTCAACTGGAGCGAAACACTCTAAAGTGTTTTAAGTAAGGAAACAAGGCAACAGGGTATTTGTTAATAGAGACGTGCTTAGCACTTTCCCAGCAGCAAGGCTAGTCTGCAAACGCCCTACCAATTTCAAAGCTTGTTTACAGAGCTACACACTCCCCTTCTCCAGGACTGGGAGACTTAGTACAGCTGCCTTCATCAACATCTGTAGAATCTGGAAGGAGAGTTCAAAATGGAAGACCATCTCCTACAACAGGGCTACAAATTTAAAAATTTTAGGTCTGATAAGCTCTAAACAAGAGTCCTATGCTTCTACCTGGACAAATGCGTCTTCAAAACACTTGGAAGGCCAGCCTTGAATTTAGGGTTCAATTTCTCCCTGGGGGTCACATGTTGAAATACAGCAAACCAAAGCACTTTGCCACCTTTTCTTCCTGCTGCTCCCTCCCACACCAAAAAGGTTCTCATCCACTTCAAGTAGATACCCCAGACTGCACTCCCAACGTCCATCTACCCTCTAGCCTTCAAGGAGCTGCCTGTGACTACCCTCAGGCCTGGGGGTGTATACCTGAGCCCTGTTGTTGAATGTCACATCCTAGAAGACATGGGCAGGGACCCTGAGAGTGGGCTTGGGACCTTTCAAGTAGCGGACTCCAGCAACTCAAGTAGATAGAATATGGTCTAAAAGAAATAACATGGTCTAGAAGAAAGAAAAGATAGCTTTCAGACCCAGAGTCCTTGCAATGGGGTGGGGGCCCGTAGCTAAAGCAGAGTTGTGGATGGCCTTCTAGGTCACAGAGCCTGGCCAAGGGTGTTTCTTATCCACCTTAAGAGTCAATGAGTGGCTCCTCAAAAGCAGAAGGTGGGTCATTAACTTCTGTATCTGTCATGGGCTTAGTCCAAGGCTAAGTAGATAAAAACTATTGATTGAATAATGGGTAGCTAATCGTGAGAAACTTCTGGCCTGGCAAGACTGGATTCTTTTCACCCTCCTGGGTTCAATAACCATAAACATCATTACAAAGAACATCTAGTATGTGTTAAATCCCCACTATCTACCTAGTATTATTTTAAGTTTGATATGGATACAGACAGGCACATGCATCTGTGTCTCTGAGAATTCACATGTTAGCACAGTATGGAAAAGGGGAAAAGAAACATGTCAAGCCAGTGTGTACAGTACACACAGTGTACACAGAGTGTAGAGGGGCACCTGATCATTCCATTATGAAATTGTAAAGTACTTACATGACGATCACTCTGCCCTCTCAACACTTTCCTGGTTGATGAAAGGGTTGTTGAACAAATGAAAATACTTAGCAGAGAGTTAGCAATAAATGACTTAGCTTCTGATATTACCAGTTTGGACTAGGAAGTCTTACATTGCTTTAAGTAGAAAAATTTCATTCGCAAGGCCAGTGTTTGAGATATGTGACTAAGCAATAAACAAGGGTAATAAAGAACTAGAAAAGCACATGGCCCAGCAATGCCATTCTCCGCCACCCCCATCATTTACCAATACTGTCCCTTCAGCATCTGTATTTCAGTTGTGTCGGGGCCTTTGTCATTGTTTCCTAGAAGGGAAACAGGAAAGACCTAAGGGTGAAACCATAAAAATCAAATTTTGACTGAGACTTTGGATCTGACACACTGAAACTGTTCAGCCACAGTGCTTAGGAAATGCAAGTCTTTGTAGAAATGGGAAGCTCTTCCATCTGTTCAAACATCAGTTACAGCTCAGAGCCCCATACAGAAGAGAAGCAGATGCAGAGATGAAAAAACAGAACTCCCTTCAGAATACACACACACACAATGTTCACCGCTGTGTGCGCTTGGGTAATAAACGGTCCCTTGGCTTATGTACACACAGCACCCTTTATTTGATATTGGAGTATTATTCACCACAAGGCTCCTTACGTGTCATGTTTCCCCCAATATCACATATGTGTCATTAACTATTAAAAACTCCCAAGCCTCCTGTGTTCCCTATTCATTTGTATCACCACACTGAAAACATCTTGTCTCTACAATAAGTTTTTAAATAAGCCAAGTGTCTTTCTTTTATTAAAATTCTGTTTTTAAGTTCTGTGTGGCCTGTTCCTAAAGGAATTAACCATCTCCACTTTTCTGATCAGGAAACTGGCTTCTGTGCCTAAAGCTTAAAGGACAGATGCAATCACAAAGGCCAGTCTCACAAACAGCAAAGGGACTTCACACGCCAAATTCAAAAATTTCAGGAACATATTCAGATGGTCAGTCCCTCACCAAAACTCCAGTTCTCACTTCTCCCATTGAGTGGCATTTAACAAATCTTTGCTGAAAGCCTCCTTGTGCAGGCACAGGTGTAAGGTCTAGGTGAGCATCGTGAGCAAGACAGAACAGGGTCCCCGTACACACAAAGTTTTAGTCTTAGATACTAGTAAATGAGCATTTGGTCAGCTTCATCCAATAAGCAGGGTATGCTGTTATATCTGGAATTTTCACTCAGAAGTCCTAATTTCAAGCTTCTCTTGAATAACAGGAAGTTGTGCTGATCCCCGTCTCTGATTCCAACATGCTGGTGCCTGCCCAGAGTGAGCTATGCATAAGCACTCCATCTTGCCCCCAGCTCACTGCTCCTAATAATTTTATGACTGTCTTTCTAGACTATTTTTGCTGTGTCTGGCCCTTACAGGCATCCCAGTTTACAACTTCCAGGCTTGTGTCTTGCCCTATAAAACGAAGCCGGACAGGTGACAAGACTCATTGACAAAATTAGTGCCCAATGCTATTTTTTTGTTTATAAATATAGTTGGGTTTTTTTTTTTCCTAATTGAACATGCCCAAGTCCTAGCTGAATGTTTCCCCATCAAGTCAGATGTTTACCTCACATTTAGACTACTTGACAAGCTGATGATCTGTAAGAGGGAAGCAAAAGCAACGTGGGCCTCTGCTGACTTCCAGGGAGGAGGAAAAACCACTGCCTGCCACCAGCAGACAGTCAGGAGGTAGCCCAGCTGCTGGGCTCTGGTGGTCATAGGATACTACCCCTCCATTCCCTGGAGAAGCAAATCTGAGGTCCTGACGTGCTTTCTAACCAGGGCTCCATTTCAGATTTTATTAAATTCCTCTTTAGAAGGCACCATTCATCAACTTTCCCAAATTTAGTCCTTTTGAGCAAGAAGGATAGTGCCTGTCACTTTCCTGTACCATTTTGGAAACATTACAGTTAGAACTTTGTTCTAATGAGTAAGACAGGATGCAGTAAGTACTGGAAGTGGCTGGATATACAAAAGGCTGTGAACCTAGTTCAACAAACATCTAGTGGAAGCCTGCTGTGTACAAACGCATGGGGGAAGGGAGAAATAAGCTCAGGAACAGGAGGACCTGCTCTCAGTGACTTAACAGTAGGGATTCTCAGGGGCTGAGGCCAGTATTCATTGTCTTTGTCTCCTGGAGTCCAGTGTCTCCTTCTTTTCTCGGGGGCAGGTGTGGCTGGCTCAGATGAGGCTCAGTGACAATGTTTGCCTAAATGTGCAAGAGCTTAGGTTCAACCCCCGGTACCAAGAAAAGCCGCATTCCTCCGGGAAATTATCCCTCTCCCATTGTGAGGGGTCACTAAGAGACTGACCATGCGCTTGCCTCTGCTGAAGACTTGGCAGGTGACCTAAAATAGGACAGTGAGATCTTTTTCCTGAGACTCCTGGTTGAAGATTTAAGGTCAGAAAATACTCTAGGGCTTCTCTTAGGAAGGTAGCTGCATCCTGCCCCATCCATTCATTTGCACCCCACTGGAACCTGCAGTCTGTCCCCTGTTCCTCCTCCTTCAAGGCTGAGAGCTTCATGTGTCCTTCCAGTAGACTCCTTTGGTACATTGTTAGCCAGACTGGGCTTGCGACCAGTGAACTCTAACTGCCCCCAGACCTCATGTTCATGAGATGGCAACAACAGTCTCAGGAGTTAACAGGGAGGCCTTTAGTCTCTCTAGCTGCTGGGAACAAGCAAAAAATGTCTTCACTGCATCCATACACAAAAGAGCATGTTCAGAATCAGGACAAAACCCAGCAAACTCAGCTGGCTGGAGTCCTTTCCTTCCAGATGTGTCCACTGTGAAATGTGTAGTTTAGATCCTGCTGTCCTTCAGCAGGTGGAAGCAAGCACACTATCCCCTCTAACCCCAGGATGCTCAGCCCCTCATACGCAGATCCCAGCCCCTAATACTCAGGTGACCTCACTCGGTCTTGTCCTCCAGTGAGCTTATTCTTCATCCACTCATCAGATGCTTATGCAAGTCCATCAAAGGAAATGGACCCAGAAACCAGCTCCTTAGTGGCCCGGATATATAAGCACAAAGCATGTGAGCAGAGTTGCACATCAGTAGGGCCAAGTGGCAATCCGTAGCTTCACCTCTGCTGCAGAGAATTCCCTCAGCTTGAAGGCCAACACTGTCTCCCACTCCAGGAAGAGCAGATGATGCCAGAGTACTTAGAAACATCAACAGCAGTGAGTGACGTGCTGTGAGTTGTGTGTTAACTTTTTTTAAAAGGTATTCTACACACTTTCACAGACACAGATGCACCTTGGGATTCCCGGGACAAGCCATTTAGAAAAGTTTTAACAGATTACTGAATATTGAGCCCTAGCCTCAGGCACAAGGCTGGGGGCCATTTTTCTTCTGTTTTTCTAGCTGGTGTGACATCCATGAAACCTGGCCTTGGCATATCCCCAGGGGTCAGCGACAGCAGGACTTAGCTCCGCTGGAGCAACTCTGTCTGCCTTATTCACCTCTGCACCCAGGTGTCTGGCTCATAGTGGGTGCTCGGTAATATCCAGGACCTCAGTAATAGACAGCTGTTTAAGAAAGGAAAGGAAGAAGGGAGGGAGAGAAAAGGAAGGAAGGAAGAAGGGAAGGAAGGGAGGTGGAAAGCCCGTCTAAACTTGCCATTACTACCCAGCCTCCCAAATGTGCAGAATTCTTGGCTGATTGAATGGATTTCTACTTTTTTCATCCTTAATTGGCTCATCTTAGAGGGTTTTTCCTAGAAGGAGTATGGTCTCCAGATGGCTTGAAGTGGAGAAACTGTGGTTGATAACAACATACTACGCATCAGCACCATGATGAACGGATCAGAGGCTGCTCAAAACTCTAGTACAAATTGAGGACTGGCTTTCTGAGAGCACCTGTTGGGCACCTTTTCTGCAGGGCTTGAGAAGTGTTGAGGCTGGCCAGTTCCTCAGAGGTCTGCCTAGCTCCAGATTCTTCTATCTGGAAATTCCTGAGCTTCCTCACTTTACTTGAGCAGGTCCAAGTAGCTCAGTTACTGTGGAAATCCCTAGGACTTCACTCCAGCAAGAAAACCATAGTCGAAGGTCCTCTACCCTACCCAATCTAAGAAGTTTCCAGGATCTCACCAACCATGTTTAGGACGCTGCAGCACAAACTGCTTATATCCTTCTGCAGCTAACTACCATATGACTGGGCTTTAAAATAACTCCCAAAGCCACAGAACTCATCACCCCTGGCTACCTAGAGGCCAGAACTACTACTCCCCTAAGACAGGCACCTACATGGGAGTCTACCTAGAAGAAGTACCAGGGATCAAAGGAAAGAAGAACATGAGATAAAATACCTGGTTTTGTTGTACGCTGCAAAACTTTCAAAAGTTTCGCACAAAACAAACGAAACAAAAGAAAAGTTAGAGAAGAAAACTCCTCCAGTAGGTGGAGAATGAAGCTATCTAAGGACTCCTATAGATGAGGGATTTTCCTCTCCATCTGTGCTCCCCAAATGCATCAAGTGAGCAAGAGTTTCTTCCCCCAGCCCCCCACCCCCGTGACCCTGACCCTGGTGAATTCCAGTTAAAGCACAGGCACCAGCAACCACGTCTGCCCGACCGCGTCTCATTATAACTTTATGCAGAGCTGCAGACAGATGGATCTCAAAATAGCTGCCAGCAGTGGAAAGAGAGGGGTAAAACAGGGAGTAGGTATTTTCATAAAGATGGGATATCTAGAGAGGGGTTAAAACATTCCAACACCACCAATTTCCCAATAAACTCCCCAGAAAAGCCAACCTGGCTAAGTTTGCAGATTCCACGTTAGAGAAAGAAAAGGTTTTAGTGACCAGACCTACTCTGCCGCCACAAGGATAACAAGATGCACGGTGAGCCTGTGTCCTTGTGCAGTGCTCTCAAGGCTGCTCCCTGAGAGACTTATCTCAAACTGAGAACACTTGAGTACCTACTAGAGGCATGGGCTTCATCCTCAAATAAGCAGCCAGGGATAGGCAAGGTGGAGTGGGGCAGGCAACCTCTGCAGCAGATCCCCCTTAGCACAAATGCTGATATTTGTCAATTCTAATTTTTGTACTCATTTTGATTTTCTCCAAATATTGCATTACAGTTGTCTTTTTCCTGCTGAGGCTTGGGTAGCTCTTGAACACTTGTGGCTGAGGGGAAACCTCACCACCTCTGACTCTCAGCCCTGCAAGAACCCTGTGGAAATCAGATTTGTAAAAATCCAGAAAAGATGCCCAGCCTTTTGCTTCCTCAGTCACTTGCTTCTGACTTTCAGCAAAGGTCTCTTCTATATCCCCCAGGCTGGGGAGCCAGGCTGCCCCTACCCCCCACATCTGTCTCAACATCCACCTCTGTCTTGGTGCTTTTCCATAGATTCCTGGAACAAATCTGGTTTTTTTTTTAACTCACTGGGCCGAGATCTCAGAGGTTCTGGCTGCTGTGTTCCAGAGTTACTACGTATCAGGGGTTCCTGCTACATGTGCCTGAGAAGGCCCTGAAAGAAGCCAGTCTTCAGCCTCCAACACTGGAAAGTCTGTGAAATCACTGGGCTCTAATTCTCTAAGCTGGGGTGGAAGAGGATGCAACTGGATGTTGGTCCTGTCTGTTCTTGGAAGACTTGTTGAGTGGGCCAGGGTTTAGAATAGAGGCACCCAGAGCTGTGCTGGGACAAATGATCTGTATTGTGGCACTGTCCACCGCACTCTGCCTTTCTCTGGGTGTAGCTTCCTTCTAAGTACAACTGACTGCTATCTCCGAGGGGGCAGAGTGTCTCTGTGTGGGAACCCACATATGTCTGTGCATGAACATACCTGTACATGGGTGTACACATGCATGGATGTTTCTCAGTTTCAGGAAGTCTCTGTTTTCCAGTGAAACAGATTTTTTCTTTGCTTTCTTTCTGGCACAGAGCTGCTCTGCCTCCTGCATGCTTGCAAGCTGAGCAGTTATTAAGTAGGGTCACCAGGAGCATGAAATGGGCCCCTGTAAGGCTTCCCACCAGACCTGCTGAGAAACTGTAGGTCCAGTGGGGTAGGGAAAGCTGGAATTCTGAAGCCTGGCCACTGTCATCCGCCACCGCTGATCCTCCTTAAGGAAGGCATTGTTTGCCTCCCAGCTGCCTTTGTTTTAAATTCTTGCAGGAATAAACCGCACGAAAGATGTCAGAGACTTTCATCTGCCTTCAGATTTAAGGCCAAGTTCCTAGCTGCAACATCCCTTTCATGTAGCAGAAATCCAAATGTTCCCTTGGGGTCATGTAGGGTCATAACCTCTTTGTACCGAGTTTTCTTGCTTCAGATCAAGCTGCCTCCCAGCCCCACGCAGGGCTCACTGCAGTCCAACCAAGTCTGTCTTTGCTCCTGGACATCTCACCTCTTCATGCTGACTCTGTGGCTTCCCATCCGTGAGAGCCCAGCAGAAAGGTCAGCTTTTGGGCACTGACCTTTCCAACAGCTCTGAAATTTCACCCGAAGGCCCTCAAATTTTAAATCATCTTGCCATCAACTATTCTAAGAATTATGCTATTTGAACTCAAAACAAAGATCTGCAAGTGTGCTGGGTTTCTGAGGAGGAGATGGGTCTGAGCTTCTGAAATGAAAACACTCACACCCACAGCCACGCTCAGTCAGGGCCGAGCTCAGGATCACTTTGCATCTGACCAGCACATCTTCTTTCCCACATCCTTCTCCAGAGCATTCCAAGGAACAATTGCTCACAAGGCAAAGTCCACAGCATTTCCCAGGGCCACTTCCTAGTGACTTCTGGCCTCTGGCACCCACTTGATGTCTTGAGTAATTCTGAGAGACATGGAAAACGAGGATCCTGCTCCCCCTGGGGTCATCAGCTGCAAATCACTGCATTATATTTACCCTGCTGGACTCATTCCATGTAAAAATCAGAAGATTCCTTCCAAAGATTTCACCACAGGTTTAGGAGGCTCTACAAGGTTATTCACACTGTCCTGAAGGGACATCTCTGCATGGCCCCAGTCACCATCTCCACCTGTTATTTTGCAGAATGAGTCCAGGCTGGTGACCTCAGAGAACATAGTGCCCCACTCCTCAAAACTTTCTAATTGCTTACCTGGCCTAAAGAGAGGCAATAAGGAATAACAGAGGCAGGGCAGAAGGGCAAGGCTGCATCCCATCCAGCCTGAACAACCTTTGGCCGTGTGCCTCTATCAAGCAGCTTATCAGCAACAGCGCTGCCAGGCACACCTTTTCCCAGAGTCCGTAAACCTTATGCTCATGGAATTCTAATACAGACTGTACAACAAGCCTCATCAAGTGCTGGAAGACTGTGAGGACAGGGTGCAGGTTTGCTCAGAAGCATGTCAAGGAAATGAGGAAGGTCAGGGCTGGAGAGTCCTCCAAGGTCCACTTCAACAACTCCTGAGAAGGAACATTCTCCTCACTGGTATCCTCCAAGCACAGAATGGAATAAGGCAGGAGGATAAGCTCTGACCTGGAGCGATTTCTGCAGGGCTGGAGGTAGCCCTGGATTGTGACGGCCAGTGTCTGTAAGACCTTGAGTGTGTCTGAATACCAAAGGGTGAGCATCTGTATAACACTGTCCCTACAAGGAGGGACGGATTTGAGCAGAACCATCTCCTGTCCCTGCCCAGGCTTGGTGGTAGCACCAGGTAGTAAGAAGACAGGTCAAGGCATCAAGTGACAGCCACAAAAAATAAAATCCTGCCCCAGTAATGGAGTAAGCAGACTGCAAGTTCCTCTTTCCCCTCTTGGGCAAATACTCCTCCCCATCCACACTCTTGTCTAGGAGAGCTCACCAAGGACGCTCAGACTCTAATGGGGAGTTACGCACTTCTCAGCAAGGCAATGCTGTATTTCCACAACAAAATTTAGGACACGCAATAGACCAAAGACTTGAACTTTCACTTATGTCTTCATTTATGCCTATAAAAATAACACTGCACAGGAATATGTTATTATATAAAAGTCAAATATAAGAATCATCACTGTCACAGAGAACTAAACCACCTTGTGCAGTCACAGGTGGAGGGACTATGTCTTTCATCCATATGCCCAGCCCAGTGCCACCCACATGAGCAACTCCACAAAAAAATGCCAAATGCCAGGATGTAAGTGGCAACTTGACAACACCAGTAAGGCTCATATTGGGAAAAAGTACACAGAGCTATGTAACCAGGTCAGGGCTCTGTAACCCTGAGCAAGTGACTCCACCTCTAGTAAATCTGAGAGGACCCCAGCCTGTGGTCAATATGCAAATGGCATGAGACAGTGTAGGCTCATCACCTGCACTGCCCCTGTTCTCAGGAAAGTGACACTGTCCCAAAACTACAATGTCCACAAAGACTCTGAGCCCTGACTTAAAGCTCCACCACATTTCCGACAACAGGTCTGCCAGGCCTGGCTCACGGGACAGAGTAGCTTCAATCAGGGTTCCCCAGATCCCATGACAGAGGCACAGCTGGTTCCAGTGTGCAGGAAGCGAGGTTCTAGCTCCCCTTGCTCCATCAGGATGTTCTAAGATTTGGAAAGTGTCTTCTTGGAAACATGCTCAAGTGCATCTTTCTTGAAGAACTCAGAAGATGAAGGCAGAAATTGTGGCGCTGCTGTCTTTCTGAGGTAGAATACATTGAAATCCAAGTTCAAAGGCTTTATTATTGTTACTATTACTATTATTTTATTCCACTTCTGTCTAGAGCAAAAGAATGCAAAATAAATGTCATTCCTGTGAGATTAGGTAAGCATGCCACGTGTTGGAGCAGCCCAGGCAGCCAAGCCCAGCATCCTTTGGGAGATGGTCAGTCTGTAGGTGCTCAGGGAGGCCCTGAGTCACTGCCCTATACTGGGCCTGGAGTCTGCACCATATAGAGCAGATGCCAAGAGGTGACAGCACGTCTACCCTGCGGCCGCACAGGGTCAGAGGCCAGAAGACCTGGATACTAAGTTTTACCTCCAAACTCTCCCTGCCAACCCTTACGAGTGGGAGTTGTAGCTCCCAGATTTTCTGCCACAGTCGTGATTTCAAACATCCCACTCTGCTCTTTTCATGAATACATTCCTCCTGTTAGCCATGTGGTTCAGATTTTTGTTTGGAAAACAGGGTCACCATCACAGCTTCGTGGCGCTTCCTTCATATGTCCATGGTGGGATTGACAGATGGCCCGTTCCCTCAACTCGTGGGGTGAGGGGCATGCAGCAGGGCACTTTGCTGGGTGTTCTGCCTGCTGGGCCATCAGCAAATTGGCTGGCTTTCACTCTTCAGCTGGGCTTAACAGGTCCAGCTGCTGTAGGATAGTTAGAACCTATGTTCCCGTGGTGATTGATTTTAGGTATCACCTTGGCGAGGTTATGGTGCCCAGGTGTTTGGTCAAACACCACTCTGGGTATTGCTGTGAAGGTCTTTTTCAATGTTATTAATATTTACATCAGTAGACTCTGAGCAAAGCAGATGACCCTCCAGAAGGTGGACAGGCCTCATACCAGCACCTGAAGGCCTCATGAGCAGACTGAGGCCCCCCAAAGAAGGAACACTACCTCCGCATGGGACTCGGGCCCAAAGCTGTGCTACCAGCTCCTGCTGGAATTTCCAGCCTTAGGTCTGCAGATTTCAGACCTGCCAGACCCATGATCATGTAAGCCATGTAAGGGTGCATGTGTGCACGTATACACACACGTGCACGTGTGTGCATACACACACACACACACACACACACACACACACACTTCCTATTGGTTCTATCTCTCTGGAAAACCTGGAATCCCTGACTAATACAATAACCAGTTCCTGTTAGGACACTCGAGTTTTTATGTGGACCCACTGAGGACAGACCCAAGCAAACAAAGATATAAGCATCGCATCTTTCTATTCTTGGCCTGTCCCCTTACTATTTTATTCTTTGAAAATTTTTCAAAACAAGTAGATCAGACGTCTTTTTCTCAGATCTGGGATTTTTTGCTGGTAGTACAGGATTGTTTGGAGGTGTGGGCACTTTAGGCTCCTAAAGTGGCCAAGCAAAGTTTTAGGAGACTGACACTGTCTCATCAATTAGCTGTGATCTCAGGCACCTCCATAGAGCTAACAAATGTAGTTGCCAAGGGGCAAATGTGCTTCCTCTTTGGGTCCATGGACTTTTTGGAGGATATGGTGGAAGGTATGGGTAATGTGCCCCAGAAAAATACACATTCCCATTCCTTGAGGAAAGCCACATGTTCTAGGTGAAGGAGGCTTACAGGTCAGGGAGAGTGCTGCAGGCTAGCCCACCTGCCCACACCCACAGTGAAGACAAGAAAGAATGACCGGGGTAGGGATTGTGCGACAGTCAGTCAATCGGCATTATCAGGTCATCTACTGCATGCTGAGTGCTGGCAGAGAGGGCTGCCCAAACTCGGACCCTAGGAGAAAATGGAAAAACCAGGAAATCTCAACTCTTCTGTCACGAAAGTTCTTACTAGAGTGCCTGATCTATTGAGCCTAACAAACACAGTTACTGTTCCATGAGAAGATGCAGAGAGTCTCCACAGGAACTCTCCACACTACTGCTGCGTGGTTAAGTCTGCGAACACGGCCTGCATGGCCACACCTGCAAAATGCTCTTTCCACGTCAGTCTTCACAAGTGCCTTCCAGAGACAGAGCAGGACCCTGGGCTTCATCTCCATGCAATCAAACGGGCAAAGGAGGAAGAGCAAAGCACTCACAGATCAAGAATCTGGGCGCAGGCATGAGGACCGAGGCCCCTCCAGATTCTGACACCGCCAGCAGCAAGAACTGGGCGCAGACCACACCCTGGTGCTGAAGCTCCCAGAGCGAGACCAGGAGGCCCGCTAAGGAGGAGGGGCGAAGCGGCAGGGAAGGAAACCCTGGAGACGCCGACTGAGGCGGAAGTAGGATAAGACTCCCTTACACACATTCAGGGACCTGCAACTCCACTGGGTAGGTCTTCCATTTCCCTGGAGATCCACGTTCAGGCACCAGGACCCATTTTCCTCAAATCGCAGTCTTGTCTGAGACACTTTAGTGTATGTGCTGCTAAAGCAAGCACTGTCTGAGGTATCTTAAAGGTCATAGATGGACTTCCTGTGCATCAAAACTTTCCAAAGAATGGAAAGGAGAAAAGAGACAGTGGGAGGAAGGAAAAAAGAAAGGAAAGGAGAGAGGGAGGCAAAGAGAAGAAAGAAGGAAGGAAGCGGAAGGCATCCAGCCAAATCTTCTATATATCACATAGTTAGTTTATTTAGCTTCAAAGTGCTCAGGTCTGGCTTTTCTCCCTTTGTTTCCCAAGTAGTTCGTGGGATGCCCAAACACCAGAGTTACCTCTTCTTCCCTGGTGTTTAGAATAGTCAGGGTAGAAGGTGCCAGGAAGAGGTAAATCAAACTTTAAGAGAAAGTTATCAAGTTGGTTGTCCTGGAAAAAGTCACAGATCCACAGCTGCATCTCAGGACACACAAGACAACTCAGAACTCTCAGCAGGATTTCAAACACCACAAGGTATTTGACAGAGCCTCTTGTTCATGTCTCAAGTAATCACTTCCTCCCCAGCTAGTGCTCAGGGGAGTGGAGGCCAAGCAGGAAACTGGGGTGACCTCCAAATCCTGCCCTACCCCAGCCACTCATTCAGCTGGCTTTCTTCCTTCCCCTTCGAGGTGCACAGCTTGGGATTGTAGCCAAGACTGGGACTCAGTCCTCTGTTGACTGCCTAGAGCCCTCAAGTCTGAAACTAGTTTGGTGAGATCACAGCGCCAGGAGGATAAGAATCAAAAAAGACAAGTGTCAGGGTGACGGAGGCTATAAGAAAAGGTGACCCCAATACTGTCCGAGAATAGAAAGCAATCAGTGATGCCCGGCACACATCACCTTTATCCGTCCATCTCCCTATTGCGGGGTGACAGATGTTCAGGAAGCTCATCAGACTCAGCCCAGACAAGCAAATCATGCGGTCGAGATCAACTATAGAATCAGTGGGACCCAAATTAAAAGGAAAATGTTCAACCTTTGGTTCAAAATGGGTTACAGATTTTATGACAGCCATGCTAGGGCATTAACTGGAGCCAAGACCCTTCTGAGCTCCGGGCCTATTCACGTGCCTAGGTGGCTTGACCATGAGCCTGACCCCATCTGTCATTCTGGTAGAGTGGGGTGACTTGCAGACCTACCTGCAGTGGTCAGAAGTCTTGCCACCTGCTTTCAAATGCATGGATCCCTCAGGACTGGCCTCCCTTGACCTCATTCTTGAGGTATCCAGCTGGGTATGCGAGCCCCCTCCGTGCTGTCACCCAGAGGGTACCGAGGTTAATGGGCTTGGGGATAAAGGAAGGGCAGTAATGGAGATGCCTCGGAATGCAGCCACAAAACTGCTTCTCCTGGCCTAGAGTTTGCATTCACAGTCATCTCCAAGTTCCCAGGCAGTAACTCCTCATAGGTTGCAAGCAGAAGCCCCCAGCAACCCTGAGGACAGCCAGGGAACAGACCACAGTGGCACGTGGGCCAAGACCCAAATGCTCAGGACGGAATCAAGCCCCCAAGGCAGTAACCAGCAAGGTCAAGTACTCTAGATTACTTGCAAGCAGCTGGCAAATCCTCCCAGGAGCCTTGGGAGAGGGTGAAATTCACTGCACCGTGCCCCAAGTCTCCTGCAGAGGTGCTGCCGGCCCTAGCTAAGCTATTCTGAAGACAGAGGCAGGAGCACCCTGTGACCAGGGCCGTGGACCACTGGAACCAGCTCCCGAGAGACCCAGGCACAGGCAGCCACACATCTACTCTGCCTCGGCATCTGGGGAGACCAAGGAGGAAAGGCACCCAGTTTATGTTTCACTCCCAAGGAGCAGGCTGTTTTCAAGGAATTTTAGACTCCTTGAACCCTGGGAGGGTCAGAAGCCAGCAGGGACGAGCCCACTTAGCCTCCAAAGCAGGAGATAAACTTTCCGGGCTTCCTCCATCCCAGAAAAGCGGCTCAGAGAGACTTCTCAGGTAACCAATCCCCCTGGCCAGCTCATTTCACTCAGAGAGAAAGGGCCTCCCTCTTCCACCAGATCACAAACCTAAGATTGAATTTCTCCTGGGCCAGACCCTCAGAGGGGAGGTGGGTCACGCCTGCGACCTGCAGACAGGACCTGGTCTGGCAGGAGACTTCAGCAGGAGCTGCACTCTATACCAAGGGGGCAGCTAGCCAGGGAAGGGCAGGAGGAGGTCCTGCCAGAATGTGGAGACGTGGGGCTGGCCTATGGCCACATTCCCCCCTCCAAGGCGACTCACTCGGGAGTGTTGATCCAGATGATATCCAGGTGGCAGTAGTAGACACACTCCTTGTCCTTGTAAGTGAAACACGTGCAGCGTCGGACACGGTGGTGCACAGGGCCCCGCTCGGCTGCCTGCTCCTGTCCAGACTTTCTGGGACTTGGGCCCTGTGTCCCTGGTGGGGCCCCAGTCTCCCTGCTGGGGCCAGGCAAAGTCTCTTCGCAGCCCCCCTCAGATCCGGCTGCAGGAGGGCCCCGAGACAGGCTGGTCCTGCCAGAGCCCCCAGTCTGAGGGCACGGCACAAGTCCTGCAAGAGGCACATTGAGGGGCTCCTGAGCTGCTAGGATAGAAGCTCAACACCCACCACCCCCAAATATCAGGGGAGGGTAACACAATTCTGTGAAGTATGCATGCACTGTAAGCACCCCAAGCTGTGGCCAACGATCTGTTTGCGAGTTTTGTGCATACTTTGTGAACAGCCTGCAAA
The DNA here is from genome assembly GCA_004027595.1 of Dinomys branickii. Taxonomy (NCBI): domain Eukaryota; kingdom Metazoa; phylum Chordata; class Mammalia; order Rodentia; family Dinomyidae; genus Dinomys; species Dinomys branickii. The sequence continues at coordinate 59,315 of PVLD010008056.1, forward strand.
CTGTTTCTGCTCTCTGCAAAGTCTGCAAGCTATTTGCCCTGGTTGAATACTTGCACGCACTTGGCACTTTCTGAGAATTTTGTGAGCCTTCTGCACGGTCTAGGAATAGTTTGTAAACTTTCTGAAATAATCCGAACTTCTTGAAAACTTCACCAGGTCGCCAGGGCTCAAGCCCCAGGGACCGTGGCGTCGTCCTCGCGGTCCTCTCTTGCCGTCTCCCGCCCGCCCCGCTGCAGAGCCCAGAAAAGAATTAGCTCCCCACGCGGACCCGCGCCCCAGCCCCAGCTCCTTTGTGCGCTGCTCGCTCCAGGAGAGGTAGGCAAGCCTCCCGCTTACCTGCGGCGGAGGTCACTGTGAGCCCGAAAAGGAGCCACAGTCCCGGCTCCATGAACCCCAATGGGGCGCGGGTGCCCAGGCCAGAGGACGGCCGCCTGTGGCCGCGAGACGGCACGGGGCCGCGCGCAGCCTTCGAGTCCAGCTGCTCCGCTGTGTCCCGGGCTCCAGCCTAGAGTTGGCCGCGGCGGTCGCAAACTTTCAGAGCGCGCTGCCCATCCACGCACAGGGCTGGACGGCTGTGGGCTCCGGCTTTTCTGGTTCCCGCACCACCCCCTTCGGCTCCCCGCCCCCGGAGGGGCTGGAGCTGCCGTGCTGGGCCTTTGAACCCTGAGAGCACCGGGGGTCGCCTCCCAGACGCGGGCGGGGGAGCTCGCAAGAGTGCGGCGCACCCTGGACAGTGAGGGGCGGGGGCGATGGGGAAGAGGGAGGAGGGAGGGGGAGGGGGAGGGGTGGGAAGGAGGTGGAGAGGGGGGTGGGGCCCGGGACAGCTGCGGAAGGCCCGAGCCCGCGTGCACACACGCATGCACTTAACAGTTGCATTCACACTCGCAGGGCCCTCCAGCTTGCTGCCCCGGGCTGTACAGCCCGAAGCAGCTGCCCCCACCCCGGGAGCTAGAAGATGATTAAAAGACTGCCCTAGGGGCTACTACCCTTTATCTCGGGGTCTAAAGGAAAGAATCATTTCTCAGTGTTCACCTCATGACACCTTGCCCTTGCACGGGGCCTGTTTGCCAAGGCGCTGGCGTACTTTACACTCCTGACTCAAGGGCGCAGAAGTCGGTCCCTGGCTCCCAGCCCAGGGCAGGAGTTAGGCAGCTAGGTGCGGCGGTGGTCGGCGCGAGGTAGAGTCACAAGGATGGGATGAAGTAGCAGTCCTGGGGAGTCCCCCTTCTTCACCGCATCTGCATGGGCGGGCAGGGTGGCTTCCACCCTCCCCGATTCAACAACTGGCCCCCACGGGAGCCCCTACGCACACAGCCTCTCTGGTTCTGTGTGAAGGCTTTTGCACCTAGGTGTACATCTCAGCCACAGAACCCCAAGAGCGCCAGTCTCTCCTCATGTCTCAAGACACCTGGGGCAGGCTTAAAACATCTGCAAATCCTTAGACTCTCTTCTCATACAAAACAGGGTACCATTTACCTCTGCAGCGCTCCCCGCTCTCTGCCAGCTCTAATGACCTGCTTTGTAAATTAGAAGGCAGCAGAGAGGACTCCAGGAACCTCTGGGGAACTGCGTGGAAGTGCTACCACTGCCATCCCTCGCTGGTTGGCTAGGGATGCTTGTTCTCCTACCGTGGTAACCCTGCTAATTCAAAGCCACCCAGGTGGAGAAGCCCTCATGGGGAGAAACAGGCCTGCAGCCAACAGCCAATGTCAGCCACAGGCCTGGGAAGGAGTAAGAGGACCCAGGCTTCCAGCCTTGGGCATTTCCACTGAGCATTATTTTGCTTGGGTTACTATAACAAAACATCATAAACCAGGCGGCTTATATACAACAGAAAATTTTTTCTCAGTTCTGGGGTCTTGGAAGTCTGAGATCAAGCTGTGTCCAGTGGCCCTCTTTCATAAAGGCACTAATCTCATTTAGGAGGACCCCATCTTAGTGACCTTATCACCTCCTAAAGACCCCAAACCTTGACACCCATCTTGGGGGTTAGGATCTCAACAGATGAACATGAGTTTTAATTGGTCCTTATAGTGATCTGGACACCATGACTGTAGGAAGCACTGCAATGTGTCACCCCGCCTGGCCTCTAAGGATGGGAAGGTCTCCCCTGGGCTATGCTTTTACAGTCCTTCTCACTCGGACCTGGAAAATGGTGCGAGCATCTTCAAAAGTCTCTAGCAAGAGCCACCTTTGTATGAACAGAAGCTCAGGCACAGAGCCCCGGGCAGCTCCAGGAAGTGCTGCCAGCGCTGTGCAATGTCACTTTCCTTGCACTCAATATTATCTTTTAATTATGGCGAGTAATGCTGGCTTTCCTCATGTCCTGCTGATAAAAATTCCATTCTAAACTAATTTACTTAAGTCAGAAAAAGTAACCCATATTAAGATATGAAATAAATCATCATAAAGATAGTTTGGAGCCTTAGCAAAATCACTAAGCTGGTTTGTCCATGACCGAAGGCTGGAAGTGAGGTTTTGGAGAGCACTGAAGTAAGCAGGGGGAGAAGGAAGAGGAGGAAGGAGGAGAGGGAGTGGGGGACACATTTCAATTGCAGTGTCCCAATGAAGGATGACAGTGGTCAGCCCAAGAATAAGCATCAGGAAGGAGGAACCACATCATTCTTGAAAATAACCTTCAGAATCTGCATGAAATTAACAAGACATATAGGATATATTTTGGCTAATTAGATGTAGAGAACTTCAAAGGCCCAAGTCAGTAATCCACTTCCAGCGACTTTTACTGTACTAGGGGATGGGGCCAAGGGGGATGGGAGGAAGGACTTTCCTCTCTATGTCTCGGGTGCTAGGACCTGGTCTCATTTCTCTTTGGTTGGATCCACCAGCTGGGCTATGGAAGGAAGGCAGACCAACCAGCTACTAGCAGCTCCATCCTCCCCCTCTGCTCAACTTTATGGTCCCACCTGACCCCACATTCCCTGAATCCTCAGGCCAGACCTTGAAGGCTATAGTGGTGGGCATTAATTATTTTTGTCTACTCAGGATCAGGTCTCTGCCTTAGAGTTGGTTACATCTTTTGATTCTCCTTTGAGGGACCCACCCATACAGTGTGCAGTTCCAGTGGGACCTCAGGATTGCTGGCATCTGGGACTTCAAGGTAGGCTTGTGACCCAGAGCCGGCCAATCAGTACTGTCCATTTACCTGGCTATAACAGTGCATGGATTCAGGGCTGGATATGCAGCCACATTGGACAAATCAGTCTTAGAACTTTACCTGGAACACTTGAGAAAGAAATTCTCCATCCACTAGGATAATTGCTAAGATAGGAAATGTAGCTAAAGCTACTGATGGGCACCATGAGAAAAGACCCTATCTGAGGATGAGCCCAACATAGAGGACAGTAGGACAGAAAGAGTCTGAGTTGCAGCCTCCACGTGTACTTTGAGATTCTACATCCTTCCGGGCCTGAAACCAGCACTGTCCTTAGACTACTTATAATAACTCACCATTTCTTTTTCTTTAAGCCTATTTGGGAATCTGCCAGTTTCAGCTAGAAAATCCTGGCTAGAATACTATCTGTTCTCCTAGGTCCAGACTAAGCTGTGTGCAAAGAAAACACACAATTCACATGAGCCAGCAGCAAGTGAATGGTGAGGGATTTAGACATTGTATTGCCCTCGGGCCAACTCAACAAAGCTTATATGAGCATCATCCCTGTCTTACAGATGAAAAAACTGCACAGTAACTGATCCGCTATTACACAGCTATTGGGGGGCAGGGCTTAAATTCAAATTTAGCTCTCTCATTCCGAGCTCATAGTTCATAATCATTAGGCAGACTTGGGCCCATATCCTGCATCTTTAATTGTTCTCACTTTCTTCTGAGCATCATTGGTAAGTCTTTCCCTCTTCACTGCCGAGTTCCCGTGTTCCCATAATCTCCAACAAAAGGTCACCAAGGAGCGATGACTTTGTGTCTCTTCTGCAGAGGACACCAGTACATGGTCTTTCTCCCCTCATTCATTGATCTTCCTGTGCTGCCTCTACCATCAAATGTGCCCCTAAGAGGAGTCACGTGTTTCTGAGCCTCGGCCAGGTGCATGGCTTGGCCACCGTGTTTATTTTTCATCAGCTTTTCCCAAGTCAGCAGATGTGCCACTGTTACTTCCAGCCTGTGTGTCTCACTTACTTTTTTGATTCAAAACTCAGCTGTTAAGAATATTGCAATTGATCTCAGCTAAGCACCCCCTCAAGTTGCCCCTTCATGTGCTTTATGACTCTTTTGAAGATTGTTTTCCCTTAAATTTAGGGGATTTAAGAGACAGTAACATAATACATGATGTAGTTTCCCATCATCCTTTTATATCTTCCTCCCATCCACTCCAACCAGGAGAAGCTCTGGACTTGCTGAGAAGCAAGGCAATGAAGTGCTTTTCCATGCCATCCCAAGTCTTATCTTGCGTACCCCATCATCACATGGCCCATTCTTAAACACACCAGAGATGGTACCAGGCTGTAAATTCCTTCCCTTAAAGAAATATAAAATTCCCAGGGAAATAAGATGACTGCAGTGGTTTTGCCAACTACATGTATTCAAAGCCCAAAAGAAATTGTCTGATTCCAGAAAGAAATCTGACAGCAAATTGTTCAAGAGAATCCTCAAGTTTCTTTCTGTGTTTGCTGTTGTGGACACTCACCACTACAGGACCCTCCATATTCTATTCCTACAGTTCTGGAAATGGACCACATATTCCCCTAGGAAACACCCCTCCGCACTCCATGTCCATATATCCGCTGATGCCCAAGGGCCAGGCTTATCACTTTGGACTAGTTGATCAGAGTTTCACATCACCTTTGAGCTAGGCAGAGTAACAGTCCTCTCAAAAACATCCATGCCCTAGTCCTCAAAATTTGAGAATATGTTGCCTACTGTAGCAGAAGGGACTTTCCCCTTGTAATTAAATATCTTGAGATAGGGAATTATGTGGGATTACTCAGGAGGACTTGATGTCAACATGAATGTCTGCATAAGAGAAAGGCAACTTCAGGTCATAGAAGATGCAACTATGGAAGCACAGGTCAGAAGGATGTGGGGCCATGAGCCAAGGAATGCAGCCTCTGCAACTGGCAAAGCCATGGAAAGAGCTCCTCTTCTATAGCCTCCAGAATGAACAGAATCCTGCCAACCTGTTTAGTAGACCTCTGGCCTCCAGATTAAATGACAATATATGTATGTTATTCTAAACCACTACTGGTGGTAATTTATTACAGCAGCTCTAGGAAATTAATACAACCTTAACTATGTCACTTGGTTCAGGGATGGGTCCCAGAGCCAAACCATGCCAATCAGAACCAACAAGATTCAATTCTGTGACTTTGAAGAGTTGATTCTCTCTCCCTCTCTCCCTCTCTCCCTCCTTCCCTCCCTCCCTCTCTCTCATTACTGAGAGGATCAGATGGCAGCTTGAACATGCCAGAAGCCATTGGCATCACAGATGGTGCCAACACAGATGGAGAAGACCAGGAAGGAAGTGCAGTGAGACTGAGATGTGAGTCTCTGGATCCAACACGGCTCCGCAGTACTTTCATGTCCGTCCTTCCTTATGCCAGTTCAAACTACGTTTCTTCCACCTGCGATGAGAGTGTCCCACTCTAGCTGCCTGAATTGATTTTGACACTAATTGTCCAAAACAACCCATGTTGGGTGAAAATTTCCACAGACCACCAAAGCCCCTGATGGAGGAGCTTGCTGGGTGCAGGGAGCAGGAACAGAATAGCCGTGTGGGGTGAGGAGAGGTACAGTAATAAATATTTGACATTTGTCTTAAAGGTCTTGTTCCACGCCTTCAGCAGGCAAGACATGAGTGATCATTCCAAACCCTTTCTAGTGGGGAGAGAGTCTACATGGAGGAGGGGAGGAAAGACTAGCAAAGCCTCCAAGCAGCGCGTTATGTCCTTGTCACCATGACATGTTGCACTAGCCCCAGTCTCGAGGCTGCGTGGCAGGAGTAGTGTCCCCATTTATGACCATTTCCCAAAGGAAGTATGCAGAGATCCCACCTATCAACTGCAACAGACTCAGAAAAATGTGTGGAAGGAGTAGATTTGTCTCTCAGATCTCTGGCTTATGTTCCAATTCCCCACCGGTCCCAGTTTGTACTGGTACCGACCCTCCTAGGAACCTGCAACCCAGATGGTACACGCGCACGCACATGCATGCACACGCACACACACACACACACACGCACGCATGCACTCCCTCATCTCAACCTACCTCAAATAACATGCATGCCTTTCAGCTGGTGCCTTCATGCCTTCCCCAAAGGTGGGAATTTCAAGCATCCTGGAAGATAACTGGGAGGATGCTTCTGAGTTAACTTAAGTCAATACATTACAAACACACCTGCCTGCTTCACCAGCTTGAAGTAGGCTTGGCTTTTATCAGAGGAATTTTTTGCAAAGTGTATCCTTCTAAAGCACATATAGTACAGAGTTCCTGTGTTCACCAAAGGCATCCAACCCCTGGATCTGGGAAATTCGATTCCAGCAGCTGTTAAATTCCTTAATATGTTTGCAGAATAAAAATATTCACTGAAACACTTTTCCACTCTGACTTCATTGCATGAAATTCTGCCCAAAGCCACTCCAAAGTGCAGCTCATGGCTGCCCCTTCTAGCAAGTTCTACTTGATTTGCTTGTTTAAAAGAAATATATTATGATCCTCTCAGGGCTGCTAAAACATTTAGAATTGTAATAAAGCATGATGGTAACAGTCACAGGCTTTGGAGTCACACAGTCCTGTACATCCTGGTTCCTCCCTTACCTAGTGTGTGACCTTCAGCAAGTCCTTTCATCTCTCTGAGTCTCAGCTTCCTTACCTGTGAAATAGAAATAATGGTGGTATGTGTCTAGGAGGGTTGGTACAACACAACAGATTAAATGAGAATGTGCATGCAGCATTGACTGTTAGCATCTGGAAACAGACAAACCCTTAAGAAATGTGACCCAGTAATGTTGGTAGCTGCAGCAATTGTGGTTGTGTGTAAACTTTTCTTTCCCACTAGGCTGGAAGTCCTTTGAGAATGGTGCATAGTTATCCAGTAATGGGCATTGCACCCCTTGATCCCCATGCTGGGAAAGCAGGCATCTGTTGGTGGGGTGCCTCGGTGATGTTCTGAGCTCACTCATGTATCAGCAGATGGCTGCTAGAGGACCCGTGGTATCCTCGACAGAGCTAAGGATGATTCTGCTCAACTCCAGCTAACTCTTGTCATCTAACAAGCCAGATGGAAATGTCCTTTCCATGGCATTAGAAGAGGTCCCAGTGCCAGAAAGTTCCACGGACCAGCATTTTTGCCAGCCTGTCTGGGTGCCATGTCTGTGAATATCCTATAGCCATCTCCTTCTGATTCAGGAGTGCACAAGAGTCACATGGCCAAGGTCATGGTAAGGGACGTTTGGAGAACTTCCACTTGAAGTGGAAAATGAAATCCTACAACTGTGAGAAATCGATTTGTAAATTATTGACTGGGACAAACATGCATTCAGGCTCCACACCTAAGCTGCCAATAGTAAACACCAGAGTGTTTCATAGAACTTGACAGAGGACAGGCAATTCTTGCAATGGAAGTTGGTGGCCTTTCCCCACACAGCTAGCTTTGTTTCCACGTGTGAATTAGTCACACTTTTGCTCCCAAAGTCAAAAAAAAAAAAAAGAGACATTGAACTTGTCTACATTCTTTAATATGTCACCCACTTTCCCTCCTCATCCAGATTTCCCTCCCACCTGGGGGACAGCTCAGGTGTGGAAGAGAGGTAAGGAAATGACCGGAGATGGGGCATGGATATCAGTGGACTGGAAGGAGAGGCAGAACAGAAGGCCAGGTGGCAGCCAAATCCAGAGCTTCTAACATTCAGACTAAGGAACAGACTCCACAGAACTTCTCAAGCTAGGGCGCAAACACTTTTTGCTTTGAAAAGAAGTTTCACAATCCTGTTTTTAATGAGCTCCACATTTTCTCGTGTGAAAACGATTTTCTTCAAAAGGACAAGAGAAGCTGCCTCAGCAGGACACAAGTTAAACAAAGGAGTAATACAATTGAGTCTGGAAGTCATAACTCAAGCTCAGAAATCCAGGGAGAGCAGGACTTGACCTGATACCTTCTCAGAAACATAGAGCACTGGGACATAACAAAATCTCCTGCCAGAACAAAGTGATGAATTAGGAGAGGAAATGGAAATTGTTTAGCTTTTTTTTTTTTTTTTTTTGTAACTTTAGGGTTAAATTCTTAGTTTACGGAGATATAGACTGGAATCACTGTGAAAATACATTTGTGAGGATATTATGTTCAGCCCTTTATTCACTTAATTATTATTTAGGACCTGCTGGAGCCAGACAGTGTTGTAGGTGCTGAGATTACAACTAGGAACAAGATGGTGCCTCCCTGAGGCCTCTGTGTCATTGATGAGAAAAAGAGTAAAACAAAACAAATAACATGATGCCAGATCTGGCTAAGTGTTATGAAAAAAAATGACAGAAATGGAGGGAGAAGAGGGAGACCAGCGGGTGGGGAGAGAGACATCCCTCAGAACGGAGAGACGAGGAAAGCCGTGAGGAGGAAGAGGCCCAGCCATGCAGACAAGGGCTGCCCCACAGGAGCTCTCTGTTGCCTGCAGCAAAGCCCCTTAGTGACCCTCACAGCACCAGCTACCCTCCTCTCAGGCCACCCGTAAGGAGGGTGTCTTGGAGAAAACTCTTCCTGCCCACTACAGGTGCTCGTGGAAAGCCCAGGACTTCTTTGATTTTGTCTGAGAAGTGTGACAAAATGTCTATTGCTACGATGGTTGCTGAGTGCTTGTCTCCTCTGTGACATTACTAAAAGCCCTAGATCCCAGTTCCTTGTTTCTTGCTGTGGCCTGTACCTAGACCAGACCTGACACTGAGCAGTTCCTTTTCACTGATGTTCTGTACATTCTCTTGTTTAATCCTCCCCACGCTACTGAGCAGAACCTGAGACTCAGAGAGGAAGTGACTTGGGACAGCACACAGGTCAGCAGGAGGTGAGAAAGATGGTGGGAGTCGTGATTTTGATCCAGATATTTTTGAAACCAAAGCCTAATCCGCAAGCCTCACCCTCTGCATAGGCACACGGGCTGGTTCCAGCTCATGCCGCATCAGCAACACTGGCTGGGCTTCCGGGACAGAGCAGCCATATTTCCCTTGTGGCCTAAGGTTGAAGGTGACAGACCTCTGGGAGGCAGAATAGAGACAGGAGAACTGGGTGCACAGTGGCACTGCTTGAGGTGCTGGATCATGCCTCCCCTGAGTCCGACGTGTATTGGACACCCCAGTCTTTCTGCCCTAGGTCAGTTGCAATCTCCGGAAAGATATTTGCAACATGACTATTTTCTAATTGAGACAACATGCTGGTGTGGCTACCACCACCACTGCTAACTAACTAGAGTTGTTCTGACGGAAGAAATTGAGGTACAAAGTTGAGAAACACAGATGCATAGATTCTACAAGAGATACTTGCACATCAAGTTTTCTGCAAAAGTTATTCTGCACTGCAGACTTCTCAGCAGCTCAGGCCTCCTGGGGTGGATTGGCCGTCCGCACTCCCTGCTGTGGCCACCACAACCTGCATTAGTCTGGAAGGGATGAGATGCCAGGGGGTGCATTATTATTTGTGGTAAGCAACTTGGGGGTCTATTGTCTGCCTCTTCCTCCATGCAGTGAGTAAATGATTGATTAATGCCAGATGCTGACGTCAAGGTGCTGTCACGTGGTAATAGTTAAGCCCACGGAGATGAATCCATCAATCACCAGCAACTAGGAGTATTGTGCTTGGTGCTCAGGGGCAGGCAGAAGTGTGACAGGCTCTTCGCCCTTTAAAACCCTGTGATTTGCTAGAGAGATAGAGGAAAAGGCAGGGAATTGTTAGAGAACAATGCAATACAGATGCAATCAGAGGAAAGTGAGAGATGGGCACTTAGACGAAACAAAGACAATTCTGAAAGTCCCTGGGGCCCGGGATGCCGTCTCACTCCCATCACCCCGGCCCTACTCCATTATTGTGCCATGGTTATGCATTCCCCCTACCATGATTCATTTTCTCATAACGTTTTTCATGAAGATTTTTGCTTTAGAAATCTGAGACAGCACCCATTATGCAAATGAGAAAGCAAGTGTCATGTGCTGCAAATAGAAAATAATTATAAAATTAAATGTGACGTAAGCACAAGATGCCATCCTTAATCATCTAGCTGGATGTTATTGCATACCGGAGATACTCATCTCCTGGCTGGACTTCGCCTTCTGTGCTGGGGGTGTTAAGGACAAGGAGTCTGTCCCAGAGGCAAGCAGGTTTGGAACAGAAGGAGGGAGGAATGTGGACCCCACAGGGCGCTGTGTCGGTCCTGTGCCTGTGAACCCCACACCATGTCCTCATGCAGCACCCGTGAGCAGCCTGAAGGGCAGCTGTGAGCAAGGCCCCTGTGTCGCAGCTTGGGGTCAGAGACCATTCCAAGTGTGGCTGTGAGCACATCTGAGATCTTGGCTCTCAGATCTGTTCTTTCCTTGGAAAATGGTCAGTAATGGTAGTTAGCTGGCTCACAGTATTGTTGGGGAAATAACGTAGGTACGGTAATAATATGCACATCAAGCTAAGTCCACAAATAGAAGCCATTATTACTTGTACTATAATAATGACAATAACAATGCTATTGGTTTTTTGAGATAGGGTTTCACTACGTAGCTCAAGCGGGCCTTGAACTCATTATGTAACCCAAGCTTGCCTTGAACTCGCAGTGATCTTTCTGCCTCAGCCTCCCAAGTGCTGGGATGACCACCACACACAGCTAACAGTGCTAATGTGTGGAGACTTACAGGCCCTGCCTGAATGGTCAAGGGGTAGGCCATAGTCTCCTTCGGTGTCTACTTACCTAGCAAATACTGAGGAGCACCTCCCTGCGGTCAGGTACTACATTAATAAACATTGCTTCTTTTTTTTTTTACTTGTGGGGATTGAGCCCAGGGCCTTCCTTCACAATGAGACACATCCCCAGCTCTTTCTTCACTTTTTTAGAGACAGGGTTTCCCTAAGTTGCTAAATTGTCCAAGCTGGGCTCAAACTTGCAGTCTTCCTGCCTTAGCCTCCTCCCAGAGAGCTGGGATTACAGGCATGGACCGCTACATCTGGCTACTTCTGCCTTCTACTTCCCTTTATACTTTAGAAGGAAGGCAACGTTAGTCTGGTCCAAGTAAAATGAAAAAGGTAACCATGCCTGGAGGGCCAAGGGCGAGGTTCTGGTTAGGACAGGGCAATCAGACTTGGGGAAACCAGAACAAGCCTTTTAGAGGTGTCCTGGTGCACAGTGATGGAGGGAGAAGCAGGTCCAGACAACCAATGGGAGAGCAGCTTTTGTCTTGGGGATCCCCTCCCACAGGGTCCCTCACTCGGGGTGAAGGCCAGGCAAGGTGTGGCCACACAGTCCTGGCTGGTGCCCAGTCCAAAGGGCTGCACGGGCGTGCCTCACAGTTGTCTTGCTCAAGTGCTGCCACTGCTCCTGCTCCCACCATCCAGGGAACATTGCTTCCCGGGACCTGCTGACCCTAGAGAAGCCCAAGCTGAGGTGGGCCCTTCCAGAAATCCTGGGCCTAAGGCAAACTTAGTTTCAAAAATAAGTCATTCCTTTTGCAAAATCTAAGGATTATTCATGCCTTAGAGACTGATGGATCATGTGGGTTGGAGGAGACCACGCAAGTATGCTGGCATCCCTGGAACAGAATCTGCCACAAAACCGAGAATTTGATTTGGGCTGCCAGCAGAGGTCTGAGGAGCAGCTTCCCACAGCAGGGACACTGATGCCAGCACAGGAGGCTGCAGGTTACCTTCCTCATGCCCACAGGGGATGTAGCCATGCGGAAATAGTGCGTCACTGCCCTGAGCGCTTCTATTCCGTCTTGTTCTTCACCATGGGGCATGCACTCTTACGATCCTCTCAGGACTATCTGGGGAAGGGAGGCACCAAAAGATGACACAAATTAGGACTTAGGTCGTAAAGCTAAGGAAAGGAAATGTTAGAGCCAGAATTGAGGTCACTCCATTGCACTTCCTCACCTTCTCCTATTCCTTCCTCCGTGGTCGCACACCCCTGCTCTGGAGTATCCTCCCCGTGGGGGCCAGATGTGTGCCACTGTCACCCTCATGCCCCCAGCACCTCATGCCAGGTGTTCACATCCAACTGAACCTCATCCAACAAATCTACTGAGCTGAAATGACTTCTGCAAACATGAGCAAGGAGCGGATGGTGGCAAGATGCACTCTAATTTGGGGGGTTTCCCTTAAATAGAAGTGAACACAGACCTTCAACAAGGAGCAAGCAGAAATCTCCCAGCCTGGGAGACCTGAGTGCCTCTCTCCACCCGCAGCTGACTCAACACACACTGTCCTGGGAACAGAGGTCAGGAATGTGCAGGTAGGATCACCCGGAACCTATGCCACCAGATGACATGAGGATTTCCCTACCATTGCCCCCAGGTACACTCATTCAGAAGCAAGGGGGTCAAGATAAGGCTTTCCTAAGCCCCTCGGCCTCCTGGTAGTCTGGATTTCTCGAGGGAGTGAGTCATGACTTTAGACAATTTAAAACAGGTTCACAACCTTCATAAACAATTGTGGTATTTGCTGGTTCTGCTGGGACTCTTGGCACATTCATTGACTCATGTGTGTCACAGCTTCTTGACATGAAGCTACGTGGCTTAGAAAGGGTGGCTCGTGGTTGCTGTGAACATGTAAGGATGAACGTGGTGATCTGGCTCCTGAGGGGCTGTAACCCTGCAGAGAAGAAGACAAGGAAGATGAACAGAGACTGAGGGCAGGAGGGGGTGAGGGCAGAGGACACATAGTTGACCATGCTGGACCCTGCAGTTGGATTCCAAGGCAGCCATTGGTGGCAGGGCACAGGACAGCCAGGCACCAAGCAGCATGGGACCCCTGAGTCCTCAGGACAAGCAAAGAGCTCAGTAATAGTCTTGCTGATGGCCTTGAACCCATTTCTTCCCCTGTGCACAAGTTAAGGGAAGAAGAGTTCTACAAGGACAAAGGTCTTCCCTGCCTTTCATTTGTTCAGCAAAGGTAAAGGGAACGGCATGAGACGGGTGCCTTCACCACCTAAGTGAAGAAGGTCTCAGCCCTGGAGCTGTTTACAGTTCTGGTGGGGAGGACAGGAAAGGTATTCTGGGCAAAGGAACCATCAAGTGAGAGACCCTGGCAGGGGTAGAATTGAGCTCAGCACCTGACAGACAAGAGCGGGGAGAGAGGATGCAGGGTAACATATTAGCATTCTGGGCTACCTTGACGAAATACACAAAATTGATGTACTGAAACAAAATTTCACTCTCTAACAATTGGAAACCGGAAATTAAAGTTTTAGCTAAGTTGCTAAAGGTCCTAGGACAGAAGCCTTCTGTCTGTCACCCAGTTTGCTGGAACTCTGGATTCAGAGAAGTCTCACTCTGATCTCTGCCCCATCTGCACGTGGCTTTCCTCAGATCTTTCTTCTTCTTCACTCTTCTTGTAAGAGCATTCGCCATTGGATTTAGACCCCACATGGGGATACAGCTCAGCGGCACAAGTGGCTGCCTGGCAATCACAAGATCCTGAGTTTGATTCCCAGTACAAAAAAAGAAGAGAAGGGTGACCTGGATTTAGGCCCCACTCTAGTGATTTCTTCTCTTAATTAGATCTAAAAAGATCCCTTTTCCAAACAAGATCACAGTCAAGGGTTCTAAGTGGGTATGTTTTGGAGGGCCACCATTCAGCTCACTGCAGTCTTCCCCTGGCTCCCCAAAACTCATGCTCCTGCCATGGACAAAGCACGTCCACCATAACCCAACAGCCCCCAAAGTCTCAGTCCATTACAGTACAGCATCGAGTCTGTGTCCAAAACTCCCCATTACCACAAAAAGGAAAAAAGAGAAGGTCTCAAATCTCATTGTCTAAATCAGGTATGAGTAAGGTCCTGGGTACCATCCATCTTGGGCAAAATTTCTCTCCAGCTATGGGCCTGTGAACCTAGAAAACAAGTTACCTGCTTCCATAACACAATGATAAGCTGGACAGAGGATAGAAAATTCTATCTAAAGAGGAGAGATTGTAATAAAGGGACACTGGCCCCAAGCAAGTTATACGTTTAGTACAGCAAATTCTCTTAGATTTCAAGGCCTGAAAACGGGCCTCTATGGTTTGGGGTTCCATTCTCCAAGCTGGGCCCCACCCCTTGCGCTCTGGGCCCCGCCCTCTGGACCCCAGCCCAATGTAATGAGGCTCTGTGTTCCACCCTCTTTGCTCCTTAAGGTCATGTAGAGAATGGATTGCACTGATCAAGGATAAAAGAAGAAAGCCACTTGGGATGCTTGTGCAGTGGCTGCATCTGGGAACATCATGGTAGGAAAAGGGATCATGGTCAGATGAGATTCAGAAACCATTTAAGGGGCACAGCCAACTGGATTTGGGGATGGCTTGAAGTTAAGTGGAGAGAAGGGTGTTGGAAAGGAATCACAATGCTTTCTAGGGGTTGGGACAGAAACTTGAGGAGAGTGAATGCAGTGGAAATGTTTTGAAGCACATGAAGGGAATTCTCTGCACCCTTCTGGTTACTGGAAGTAGAGCAAAGGGATCTCTGCAAGGATGACCAGAAGGTCACACCCCAAAGGCCTTTCTCCAGGACTCAGCCAGTTCCACTGTCTCATCCCAACCTTCTTTATCATAAAATCAGAGCACAATTCTCTGAAAAGGGCCTTAGGGGTGAAAAGAACAAGAGTTATTCTTGGAGGCCAACACCTTAATCCACTGTGCTGAGAGCACCTCTGTCCCGCAGCTACAGCACTTGGGGTCCCTCTGCACATCCACTTCCTGGAGGTACCATTCTACGCAGGGTTACCCCAAGTCGTCTGCGAGCCACAAAACAGGGCTGGCCTTTGGTTCATGACCCACCCACTGCCACTAGACCATCGTCTCGCACCATCAGTCATTCGCAGTTTGCGATCTTAGCGTCTGCTGACACTGCTGCTCCGAACTGATTGAAGACAAAAGGAATTGACAGGTGGACCTCCGTGGAAAGACAGATTAACATTAACAGGTACAAATGGTATGCACAGCACACTTCAGGGAGGCTGGAGGTGGCTTTGTGCTGCCTGCCTTGCCCACGGATTTCAAACCTAGCCATAAGATGCTGGTAGCTGTCACATTTTAATTCTTGCTCTTATTTGTTCTCAAACAGTCTTTATTTAGGAATGTCTGATAATGTGAGTGATCTTAGAGTCTTCCTTGGGTAGACTTTAAAATGAGAAACTGAAATAATGCTTAGTGCTTACATGGTGCCCAAGCATGGACAAACAGTATCCATCATACACAGACGCCAGGAAGGTCACTTTATCCTTATCTTACAGATGAGGAAACTGAGGCTCAGAAAGGCTCAGCAACTCACTCTGCTGTAACAAGGGAGAGGTTGGGCCTGGGGGTTTAAACTTGGGAGTGGTCAGCAATGGATAAACTCACCTAGCAAGAATGTGTAACAAGACATCTCAAGGCTGAGACCTCAGCTCACCCTCATCTCCACAGGCCTGCCACACCCCTAGTGATGAGGGGGCTGGTGCCTGTAGCCACTCCCATTGTTCTGAATTCACCTGTTTGCTCAACACCTGCTCAGATGGACACCCCTGGCTACAGGTGGAGGTAGAAGCACACCACCAGTAGAGCATCATCTGGATTCTGTGTTTGTGAGTTCCACAGGCATGGGTTCACAGATGAAAATACATTGAAAAACATGACCTCTCTACTGAACATGTACAGACATCATTCCTGCCATCAGGCCCTAAACAATATGGTATGACATCTAGATACATATTGTTTTAGGTATATAAGTAATCAATGATGATTTAAAGTATACAAGGGGAAAAGTGTAGGCTATATGGAAATTTTCTGACATTTTATATAAGGGACTTGAGCAACTGTAGGTATTGATATCCTTGGAGGTGGGGGAACCAATTCCCCATGATACCAAGGGATACAATTTTCCTATGACAAGCCCAGCTTGATGCTCATCAAATAAGAATCCATACAGACCCGCTCAATAGGTCACAGGAGTCAGTGTGGTCTGCCGGACTACACTGATCTGATTAATTAAAGTAAATAAAAGAGAAAGCCACTAGGCGACAACATAATACAAAATAATGAGAAATCTGTGCCATGATCAAAATATTTGCAATAAAGTAGAGCAGCTAAACAGGCACAGCGATGATAAGTCCTTGTGAACACAGGGGCAATTCGAAGAATGCATAAAATACAGGAACAGTTACCAGTGACCAACCCAAATCCAACAGGGTGCCAAGGCCATTGAATGGGAAAAAGACAACCTTTTCAACACATTGCACTGTGCAGCTAGGGCATCCACATGCAAGAGAATGAAGCTGGACCTTTATTAACATCACACACAAAGATTAATTTTAAACGGGCCAAAGACTGAAAAATAAGAGTTAAAACTACAAAACTCTTAGAAAGAATCACACAGGAAAAGAAGCTTCATGACACTGGATTTAGCAGTAAGTTCTTTACTATGACATGAAGGCAGGGACAGACAACAAAAGCAGAAATGGGTAACTGGGATTCCATCAAAATGTAAAGCTCTTACGCATCAGAAAACACTATCAACAAGGCAGAAAGACCATCCATGAAATCGGAGAAAATGTTTGCAAGTCACTTACCTGATAAAAGGTTAATTACAAAATTATAAGGAGTTAAAACTCAAGAACAACAAACTGATTCAAAAATGACAAAGGGCTGGAATAGACTTTTTTTCAAAGGAAATACACAAATGCCCAATAAGCACATGAAAAGATTCTCAATATCACTAAGCCTTAGAAAAATACAAATCAGAACCACAGTGAAGTACCACTTCAGGCCAATTAGTATGGCTATTACTAGGAAGGAAGGAAGGAAGGAAGGAAGGAAGGAAGGAAGGAAGGAAGGAAGGGGGATGAAGGAAAGGGAAGGAAGGAGGGAGAAAAAAGAGTACTGGTGAGGATTTAGAGAAACTTGAATTCTCAGGCACTGCTGGTAGGATGTAAAATAATATATCAACTATGGAAAACGGTATGACAGTTCTTTAAAAAACTACAAATAGAATGACCATATGACCCAGCAAAACTGAAAACACCAAAAGTAGGCAGATGGACAGATCATTTCATGCCCTTTTTTATAGCAGCACAATTCACCGTGCCCTAAAAGCTAGAAGCAGCCCACATCCCACTGATGGAGGAATGAACAAAACAATATGGTAGCTGTGTACGATATACGACAAAGGTAACTCTGATACACGCTACAAGGTGGAGGCTCCCAGAAGACACTGAATGAAATAAATCAATCACAAAAGGACAAACAGTGCATGAGTCCCCTTGTATGAGGTGCTCAGAGCAGTCAGATGCATAGAGGTAGAAAGCAGATGGTGGTCTCCAGCTGCTGAGTGGGGAGGGTAAAGGGAAGCTAGAGTTCACTGGGTACACAGTTTCTGTTTGGGAAGATGAGAGTGCTCCAGAGATTTATGGTAGTGGTTGTACAAGCGTGAATTTACTTAATGCCACTGAATGGTACACTTAAAAACAGGTAAAGTGGTTCATTTATGTTATGTGTATTTTACTGCAATTTTAGATATTAGAGTTTTTAAGTGGAATAAAGCTCCCTATCTCTCTTTTAGAAGTTCCTAGTGGTGGTAGTGGCCAGCTGAGCTGGTTTTCCAAGTAACTTTAATCCAGAGATAGAAGAGCATAAAGGGGAAGTCCTGTAAGTTTTTTAAAAAGCAGGGCAAATCATGTCTTCCTTCTTTCCCCTCCTCTGCAAAGCATCACTGGTCTGCTCAAAACCTTTTTCTTAGCAGCTTTTGAAAGAAGAGATGAAGCTGAGTGTGCAGCCTCGGGTAGGGCCCCAAAATTCCATCCCTGCTCCTTTTGCAGAGGGGAAGTCCAGCCCAGAGCACAATGCCTGGAGTTTGCCCAGTCCTACTTTATGAGCAACGCATCAGAGCTGCCATGCTGTTTCCAAAGCCAGTTTTACGGAGGGCAGAATCCGGGGCTTTACAAATAATAAAAGTTTCAAGTGAAATGGATGTTCCAGGTCTTTTATTAAAAAAAAAAAAAAAAAGAGCAAGGAAAGGGAATAGAGGTCTTAGGGTTAGAAAACAGGAGGGTGAAAACCTCAGTGTAGCACTCTTTCTCCATTTCAGTTCAGTAGTGACCTGTTGACTTCAGCTCTCCACCAATGACAGGCAGAGGTGGTGTAGGGGGCTCTGATTCCCTCCATCAAATGCACACAATTGTGTGACAGAAGAAACTCACACTTTTTCTAAGTGGAACCTTGACACCCAGGTCATACTGGTTTCAGGGATGCAGAAAGGATGATTTCAGGGGGTGTGGACAGTCTCTTCACTGAAATGAGAAGGTGCTACCAACCTGGCCCTTGTCTCCAGAAGGAAAAAAACCTCTGTGACCATTTGTGACTGAGATCCCTCTAGCAGGTTTCATGTCTTCCTTAAATTCAGTTGTCTTTTGAACAGACCAGTCTCTTCCTGACCAGTTTCTGTCTTTCAGGGGAGATATATGGCTCACAAGTTGGGTTTTGCTTGGAAGAAATACATTATTCAATGACTTTTTGGAAAATACTCCAAATTATGGACGGTTTTTTGATACCCATATAAATTATATGATGAATTGTTCCAGAAAATTGCCAGCAACAGGAAACAAGATTCTATCCTATTTACACTTTTTTGTTTGACTTTATTATCCTGTATCAGTCCAGTAGATCTCCTTGAAAAATCTGTTTTGAAATATATGTTTACATGGGTTCACTCAGCAGGACCTCAGATCAACCATTGATTTAATCAAATCAGTCTTAAAACTTGGCATATTGAGCAATTGGTCTTGCTGGTCTTGTTTGCCTCTTGTTTCACTGCGTCGGCTAATTAAATTAATTTAAAGTCAACCTTTTTATGTGTCTTGGAAGAATATATGATCGTCTCTCCGTATTGTCTGGCATTTTCTCTTGACCACTGCCCTCTTTTACCTCCACTCAAAGTTTATGTGTTTGGGATAAAAAAGAAATAGAGATGGACAAGATGACTGGAAATGTAGGGACTTTAAAAAAAGGCACCCTGAACAAAGCGGGCAAAATGAAATTAAAGCTAAGCCGAGAACAAGTGTAGTCGTCTATAAGATTTTTAGATTTGCTTTTTACCATGGCTATACTTCCACATGAGTCGAGGTCTCTGACACCTCTCTGAGAAGCAGAAAAGCATTGTAGGAAAGTGTTTGCGCGACTACAGAGTTGCTTTTTACCTCAGATGAGGTCTGTTGACTTTGTGCCTTTGTTCTGCCTCACAATAGGTTATGAATATGATTTCATGGTTAGCAATAGCCTTAGACACTTGGGGAAGCAGGGCACGAGTCTCAGGAGAAAATACTTACATAAACCAGAAAGAAGGCCAGAGGTTGTCTAAATAAGCTTTGAGAAACAATAATTCTGAAATAAGCTAAGACCAATTCTGTAGTGTAATGAATGTTCAAAGCTGTCCAGATTAAACACAGCAGATGGTATGTAGTTAGGGAACAACATCCCACGTCAAGAGCCAATTAAAACCCTGAGGTGCTGAGGGTTTGGCCTAAAAGGTCTGCTCCCTCCTGGCTAACACAACCGGAAGCATCCACCCTGCAAGGCCACATTTAAAATTTCCACACTTGCAAAACAGAGGAAGGAGAGCATGCTTCTAGTGACAGAAGCCAATTAATTACGGGAGCTTTTATAAACAGTCAGCTGTGTACCTTGGGCAGTGAACAAATTTGTCATCTCAAGAGGAATTTGATGTTCTAAATAAATAAGTGAGATTAAGATGATAAGCAAACTTCTACTACTTCAAACCCCCTCCATTCTTCAGAGAGAAAGACAGAGACAGGGTGCAAACATGAGTGAGCTAGGAGATGTTCCGTAGGAAATTCAGTTACTCTCTGCAGACCAGCAGGCGAAGAGTGACCAGAAGCCTTGATGAGGGAAGGTAATTTATTTCCTAGAAGCTTCTGGAAGGTAAATGACTCAGATCAGTCCCAGTATCTTCCTGTGAAGATAGCAAGCCTCCAATAATCCATTAAGTTAACACAAGGGGCAAGATCTCACCTTTTCAATTTCATTTCACCTTATCTTGTTCAGTTGTAGGTGGTGAGATCCTCATCCAGTTCACATAATGCTTTCATGAGAGCTGTTCAATGAATCCTTCAGAAAGAGATATTATAAGTGTGTGTACATCAGAGGTTCTCCACTGGAGTGAGTCTCCCCTCCAGACGGTTGGTGATGCCTGAACCCATTTTCAACTGTCATAACTGGTATGTATGTGGGGTGCTATTGGCCACTGGAACCTATGGGTGAAAATCAGGAGGGCTGCTGAACCTCCTGCAATGCACAGAACAAGGACATATCTGTCCCTAACATCAGTGAGCCAAGGTAAGGGAGCCCTGGTCCACCCAGTGGGTCAGACAAGAGACCCTCTGGGTTTGCACCCCTGGATCCATGTGTCTGAACCACATGAAACTGCAGTTCAATGAACTGACAACTACATAAGCCCAGGCAGAACAGGGATTCTCTGGCTGCACAACCACATACCTATGGCAGTGCCTGCTGTGCATCCATGCAGCAGATACCTTCACATGAACTCTGTTTCCCTGGCCATCACACCTGCTGGCCAGCCTCAGATACACCTCTATCCAGTGAACTTTGTCCCTCCTAGGCCGAGGTCTGACCCAGGCAGCAGAACTTCTGGTTTTCATCAGTGGACAGGGAGGAACACAAAGCACCAGGGCTTTCTGACTTTCTATTGTCTTGCATATTCCTTCTAGGACTGGTTAATATTCCCAAGGGGGTTGAACTTTTCCTGAAAATAATAGGAAAAATAAATGCAATTTATACACAGCATAAATTTTAAACTCCTGGCACTTAAGCACATATGCTGTGCAATAGGACACTGCTTCAAGCTGCTTCCTGCAGCCCTGCTGAGAAGGGGTCTGGGAAGCATTTGAGCATTTGTAACTCCTAGAAGAGTGGGCCAAACAGTTTCCCTCCAAAGTGAAAAATCATTGGTTTTCCCAAATACCTATTTTCCACTCATGGTCCCAAATACACCAGGAGTTCTTCATCAGTTAGGAAAATGCGGTGAAAGTTGTTCACATAACTTCAAATGGCAAAAGGCAGGTTGAGCCCTCCACTCACAACTTCTTTCTTCGCTTAACAATAAAAGCCCAGCTGGGCCTCCAGTAGAATAAAGGCCCAAGGAAACAAGGGCCCGCAATCTCTGACTTAAAATAGCCTGACAGGCAATTTTTCTGTTACTTTACTGATATGCATTCAGTAGGAACTGCATTTCACATGCCCAGACTACCACTCTGTGCTCTGCTTCAGAACGGTATTCAAGAAATTGCATGAGATACCCATCGCTTTATTATAAAATACCTTTGTATCAGAAGATTTCACCCAACTATAGGCAAAGCTGAGTTCCAAGCACATCGAAGGTAGGTTAAGGGCAGAGGAGTAACACCTTAGGTGTATGAAACACATTTTTTACTTACCACAGTTTTTCAGGACATCACTTTGTCGTGAGTCGAGGAGGCACTTCCTCTGTGTGGGGAACAGATGCCCTTTGAAACCACCAAGTTGCAGACTATTAACTGAGACAGTTTGAGCAGGGAAGAGGAAATACTCAGGGCCTTGAGCTTTAGGAATCACACTGACCATGCTGATTCTAGGTTGGAAGCTGGTCATTTAAAATTTACTCAATGCCTGTAAAAGATGAAAGAGATGATTGCTCATTCTGCTGGTGCTGGGCACACAGGCACCAAGAAGCTTCCCCTGCAGAGTGTTTTTGGACTGAAAAATGATACTGAAATCCATCAGAGTGGCTCATACCTGTTATCCCAGCACTTGGGGAGCTAAGGCAGGAGGATCACAAGTTCAAGCCCAATCTGGGCAACTTAATGACTTAGAGATCCCCTGTCTCAAAACAAAAAATTAGAAAAAGGATTGGAGATGTGGCTCACTACAGTGGTTTCAATCCTCAGTACCTGGGGAGAAAAGGTGTTTTGAAAGACAAATGAGGTTCTTTTGGCCTTTTATGCAACATGTCTCATACTTGTGCCAAACTCCCTATTTTTAAAGCTCTTCATCACACACCCTGTGCCTCACAGAGCTCCCCGTGTTCTAAGACTGAGCCTCTGTAGGCTGTGGCTTTGTTTTGCATCCATATGAGACCAACAGCTTTGGGACCACCTTTGGCTGAAGAGGACCTGGTGAGAAAAGCCAGTCACCCATGCTGCTGTTCCGAGTTAAACTACAGCAGGGCAGGGAAGGGCTGCTGACTGCAGAGGACGTCAGTGATGGCCACAGCAGAAGTCCCCTCTGGTCACACTGTACCAAGAGCTGTTTTGCTCTTACAAAAGGATCTCCTCCCTTCTTGTGGCTCACTGTCCCTACCACATGCTGGGCAGTCACGCTGTAAAGTCCTATCCCTTTGTCTACTAGACTGTTCATCCCTGGCCAGAAATTTCCATGTTGGTTCATGTTCTGGTTTCCCACATCTCCATTTGCCAACAGTGAGAACAACTGCTCAGAGCAGAGAAAAGATGGCTCAAAGGCAGCTGGACAAACCAGAGTGGGCGGGACACTCCTGGAGCAAAGGTGGAGGCTTCAGAGCTCTGGCCTGTGGGTTCCTTGAAGACAGGAATTGAGTTTGGTTCACTTTGGTCTGAAGGAAACACATTCTTTCATTATGTGACAAAGTAAAATTCCTCTCCCCTAACCATTTCTTCCTTAATCTGTTTGTCTAATCATCATGAACCCACTCGGTTCTAAGCATCGTGCATGCATGGCATCACCGAGTTTCCAAATGACCCTACAGGGTCAAGATCACAGGGTCATAGGCAGCACAGACACTGCCTATGGTGTGATGGAAAGGGCACGCCAGTTCTCTACCCTCTTCCCGTAAACACCTAAGCCCAGCTGAATACAGGAAAGCAACAGACAAACCCAAAATGAAGTACATCTCACGAAATACCATTTTCATTTTATACCCCTCAAACTCTCAGGGTATCCAGATGAAGGAAAGTCTGAGAAACTGTCACAGAGCACAGAAGCCTTAGGAGGTGTGACATCTAGATGTAATATGTGTCCTGCCTAAGAGCCCTGACCAGAAAAGGGACATGAGGCAAAAACTTGTGAAACCAGCACAAGCTGGGGTTTTAGTTAATAGGAATGCACCAGTAAAAGATGTTAGCAACAGGGGTGACTGTGGGAAAGATTTAGGGCAACTCGCTGTACTTTCTTTGCAATTGTTCTACAAATCTAAAATGATTTAAAAATTAAGTAAAAACCATTTGCTAAATAATATTAATTTAAGGTGGGTACTACTTTTGCCCTCATGGATGGGTGAGGAGACTGTCCAAAGCAGTTTGCGTCACCATCTCCTAACCTGATTTTCATTCTAGCAATTTCTCAGACCCTGCTCTGCGGCTCCTGTTTACCCCAGGGCTCTTGAGAATTAGATCATGAAAGAAGATGTTGAAGAGATAATTTCTCTGCTCAGAAGCATGAGTGGCCCAAATCACTGTGAGGGAGAGAGAAGATGAGCCTGCAAGGGCTGGATGCTGAAAGGCTCACGCTGTCACGGAATCATTTGAGCACTCCTCGGGGAAAATGTCGCGAAATTGATTTAGCAGGATGTTCAGTTACCTCTCCGAACCCTTGTAAGTCTTGGATGACTGAGTGGTTTGAAAAATGGTTCCAATTCGGCGAGGCCTGGGTGGCAGGAAATAGTCTGGAGTAACCTCTAACACTATAAAGACACTAACTTTCTGCTCTTCTAAAAAGTCAAAGGCCCACAGCTGCTTCCAATCAGGGGAGCAAACTTTCCATCCAGACTGCCACATTCTCACACATTCCCCTCGCTGGCTCTTCAAAGCACTGCTCCGCCACCCAGCACAAGAAAAAATACACACACTCTTTCAAGATCTCAGACTGATATCCCTCTCTCCTCCCCGCTCCCATCGCTAACGCTGCCATATTCGCAAGTCTTCAGATGCCTCAAGCTTTACCCATAAGGATTTCTCAAAAGGTCTTGCTTTTACATTGCCCCATTGGATTGCTCCCCCGCCAGTAGCATCCCATTCTGTACACATAAGTGGCAGGCGGCAGTGGAGCCTGTTGGTTGTACCTGCTAAGCACCTTTTCTCCTTCCTTGCATAGTAGCTTGATTTACACTCGCCACCCATGGACTGGTTTGAGTCTCTGAGGTTCTGTTAGAGCCATACCTCCTTCAGTCCTGAGCTGATCTCAATTCCAGCGGATGATGGACTCAGAATGGGAGTATGAGTGAAGCAGTTTCACCTTGGACCCGTCACTCACAGAAGAGGGTCCTAAATGCTTTTCTACTGAAGGATAGGTGCCTCATGATGTGCCCCAGATGCCTTGTGTGGCTTCATATCATACCTACTCCGTGGGCTTAACAGTGTGCTGCCTCTCCTATTCTCAGAGGTGGCCTGTGCTGACCAATCACATGACCACCTGACTTAAGGAAGTCACCTCAGCATCATTTCTTCTAGAAAAAACAGACATACTGTAAATACTGCCACACACTTTTCTTTTAGGACTTGGTCACCCTTCCCCGCCTTGCTTACCAATTTCCTCACTCTTTCTAAGGCCACAGAACATCCCATTGGATGAAAGTGCTGTCATTTATGTAACATTGACTTCTGGAGGAACATTCAGGTTGATCCCAGTCCATTACTATTACAATGGTGTTGCCTTCTCATAAAAACACCTCAGTGTGCTTGTAAGCAGGATTCTGTATGACAACATGGACAGGAAATGCACATGATACCTGAGAGAGGGAAACATGCAATAAGCTCACACCCTATGGATAGGACTCGATGACCCCCACATCACTCCCCTTGTGAGTGGTCACTGTCTGGTGGGAGCTGGTGGCTCTCCTGTCAAGTCAGAGCACAGGACTTATACTTATGGACATCTTTGGCTTATTGGGCTGCAGCCTGGGCAATGCTTCTGAGCACCTGGAGCTTCATGTGTATTTAATTCTGCAAAGCAGGGGCGGATGTTATCTTCATTTTACAGATTAGAAAACTAAAGGTCGGGGAAGATGAGTAATTTGCCCAAATCGTGTAACTGATACAGAGAAAAATATGGATTTAGCTTAGTCTTACCTAAATCCCGAGCCTGCGTTGCCTCCAACACTGAGTGCCACCAGCCATGTGCTTAGAGACAGGTACCTTGGCACAATCTATTCCACCCCAAGAGGCCCCATGAATGTCATTTCCACAGTCACTGATTAGAAATCAGAACAATTTGTGTGAGGTTGGATAGAAAGGTCTCCTCATCTGGTCTGAATTATTATGAAACCAGGGTACTGTTGATATTTTTCATGCTGTACTAGGAGGACAGTGATTATTTTCCTTTATTCATTTATTTTCTTTTTCTATCAACTTCAGCTACTAAATCCTTTTCAGTATAACCTCCCTGATCTTCCTAAAATTGCACAGGATGAGAAGGATTTGCTGTTTCCTAAACAAGTCCACTCTAGAGGGATGGGTCAGCCTTAGAGACAGATGAGGCTTCCAGGGTCTTTGCCATCTGGTTTGTTTTATACATGATGTTTGGCTCATCAGGGAAAACGTATTTCTGTGGCACCCCTCATCTGTACACTTTCATGAGCTCTTTCATAAACTGGACAAAGTCTGAAGCCAGTAACACCAGTTGTGTCTTCCCGTGCTATGGCCTCCATGCCCTCAGCCACCTGCCTTGACACTAACACGTAATGGGAGCAACAAAAGACCACGGTTCAGCCCCATCTTGTTGCCATCCCACAGCTTCCTCTTAAGACTTCTCCTACAATAACTGGGCTGCTGAGTGGCAGTGATGAACTGCCCTTCACAGGGATGGCTGATCACTAATCTGACCTCTTATTTGTGGTACATAAAGGTAGCACTTACAAATTCCTGCTTTCAACAGTCTGCTCTTGGCAGTCACCAGCATCATCCCGAAGTATGTCTCTGGAGTAGTGGGAGAGTTTTGTGAGTCAAATTAGAAATGCAGAGGGGTGATCTGCACCCAGAGAGTATGAGCACACCACCTAATCACTTCTCAGTCTAGGAGGTACCACAGACTGAGCAGAAGAAGCTAGGACAGGATACATGCAACAGTGTGGCATAGAAAAATGTTTTCTATGTAAAAACATGTAATAGGTTTATCACTGTTACTCTAAAATGAATTAACAAACAAATCTAAATGTTTTTCATCTTTCATCTGTGGTCTCCCTTCTTTGTGCAAAGTTGACCTCCTCCTAAGGCATTAGTGGCAGATTTCATGCACAAACATACTGGAGACATTTTCCATGCTACACCTAGAGTCCAAGGCCACTGGAGATGTAGACAGTCATGAAGACATGGAACCATATCAAGAAGTGTTCTCTGCGGGTGAGTCAGAATTGTCAAGATAAACACCTGACAACACCATGGATCTTAGTGATGGCCGACTTCATGGAAGAAATTAAGAAAGCAGGCAATCTATAGAACAAGACAGTTCATGTAAATTAGAAGTATGTACAAAAAATGAATCTAGGTAACTAGTTACTTCCAGGTGGGAGTAATAATGACCGAGAGGGGAGGACAGAGATTTCTGGGTTCTGGAAGTCTTGACCCCACCGCAGGCTATGAATACAGACACAGGAGATCTATCAAGAGTTATGTAGAAGATTTGCGTTTATATATTGAGGCATATAAAGCAATAATATAAACGTGACCAAAGGAATTACTTGTATGATGGGCACCCTAGCAAATAGCTCCATCCAATTAGGTATAAAATGAATTGCTCCCCGAAAAGACGGGGACAGGATCACTCCCTAAACTGGGCCTGGGCCTCTGGATGCCCCAAGGCCAGCTCTGAAAGACTTTGGGAATGCAATTTTTAAAATGCTAAATATCAGGGACTCCTCCGACCCCTGGGTACTTCTGATGGAGTCTAGAGTGTTTATCCATGTTTGGAGGGTAAGCAAGTAAAACCCTTGTGTTTTCTTGCTGGTTCCACCCAGGGAAGAACTCTACTCCAGGCAGTAATCACAGTTAAATCAAGCCCTGTAAACTGCAAAGCATTATGCAAACAGAAGTAAGATATTATCATTATCCTGGTGTCTGAGGGTCTGTTGCTGTATTGATGACTTTTTATATGACAAAGATCTATGCTTTTTCCTTGATGAGTTAATAATTCACTTCTACTAATAAAACAAAAAATCTAGTTGCCAGTGTCTTAACTCTTATGTGATTTCCCCCCACTCCTCCTAATTTTTTTTAGCTGGCAAATAGGAACAGGTAACTTGCAAAGTCTGTGGAGCGCTTTCAGACAAAAAGACTAAATTACCCATGGATGACAGAGAGAGAGAGAGGAAGAGGGAGGCAAGAAGGAAAGGAGGGAGAGACGATAGAAGGAAAGAAAGATGGAAGGAAGGAAGGAAGGAAGGAGGGAAGGAGGGAGGGAAGGAAGGAAGGAGGGAGGGAGGGAGGGAGGGAAGGAAGGAAGGAGGGAGGGAGG